>JAQBSW010005783.1:0-54424 GCA_029291075.1 Eudiplozoon nipponicum | reverse complement strand
GGACTCTGGTTGATTTGTTGCTCCCGTGGCTGAGCTGTGATCGTGTTGTGGATGGTGTCCTGCAGGTCCTGCACTCAATTGGCTCGTCTCTCCGGTATCCCGCAACAAGATTAGTAGATACTGACAGCCGACAGAGCGCACACGTATTGACAACCGACAGAACGCACACGCGTGAAGCAGGTAGAAGGCAAATGCCACAACTGACTTGCATGGTAAATTACCGTGCTTAAATAGCATGCAATATGTGTACTTGCATACTATTGGTTAAACGTGGTTAGACGTGGTTAAACGGCAATTTGCTTTTTTCTCATTGGTGCAACGTAAATAAATTTGAATTTAATTTACGCAATATGTCGGCGATTGATTTGTGTCGTTACAACACTTTCCTCTCTGAAAAAAAAGAAAAAAATATTCCTCTCTGCGAGGCTAGATAAGAAATGCATGACAGAGTTCGAACCAAGTTAAGCAAAAATATGATGAACCATAAGTGCTGGGCTTAAATATGCTTGTTGGTTGCTTCAACAATGATATGATGCCAGGTAACCACTAGGAATTGCTACACAAATTGTTAGCTCTAGTGGACGGTCATAGCACGTGAGGCAAAATAGAGCAGTGTAAGTTTTTGGAGCCGCAGCGTGAAGATTTCGAGGTAAATCGCCTCTGAATTTGCCAGGTTTAAGTTGAAAACCTAAGCAGGTTGGATCGTTGTCAATGTGTTTGTATACGACCAAAGGAGCTAGAGTGCTCGACGTTGTAGTCATGACATTTGTAGTGTGGTCTTTGTGAAATAGATAAAGTTGAGATATGCATTGAAAGTGGCCTGTACCATGATATGAAGCTGATCACTACTTAGTGTTGCTACACAAAAGCGTTAGCTCTAAGTAGTTGGTCATACCAAAATAGGCAGTGTTATGTCATGTGTGAGAAATACATTATAATGTAAAAATATATACATTAAAATCAAAGGTAATTGCATAAAAATATGTACACGAACATTGTCTCAGAGATGGCATAATACCAAAGAACTGTTAAAAAATGCTACACAATTGTTAGCTAAGAACAGCTGGTTATGCCACGTGAGACAAATACGAAAATTAACGTAAGATTAAAAGAAAATTTATAGTTAAATGTTAATGTTTAAAAAAAATTAATTACGCGTTATACAAAGCAGGTTGAGATTGTGGGCAGACAGAGCCTGAGACGTGTGTAGAAGGTTGAACGCTCTCAGGATCAGGTGGTTCGATAAACGGTTTTAACCCGTCTATGCTTACTGATGTCGGTGTAGCGCCTTGCATAATGATGAAGTATTTTGGCTGTCTTAGTAAAATTGGGTAAGGACCGCGATACTTGGGTTGTGGTGGTGCAACAGCATTATTGTTGCGAACGAGTACTCTCTTGCAGCTGTGGAGCTGTGGGTGAACGAAGACTGGACGAGGCGTGCGTCTCGGCTGCTGTTCGGACATGTTACCGAAATGAAGTCGAAGGCGGTTAGCTTCGTTTTGTGGGTCATCTTGTGCCGGTAGTAGACGTGGGAGCTGGCTAGGCAGGCGTAGATCCATGCCATACAAGAGTTGTGACGCAGACGTTTTAATGGATTCTCGAGTACGAGAACGTATGGCCAGCAGAACTAAAGGTAGTGCATCGACCCAGTTGCCATTAATGGATGAGGATGCTAAAGCTGCTTTGAGTTCCCTATGCATTCTCTCTACCATGCCATTAGCTTGGGGATGGTAGGCAGTCGTCTGGCGTAAGATGCATCCCATGTACCGCAAGGTGGTTTTGAAACGATCAGATGAGAAGCAAGTGCCTCTGTCCGTGATGACCTCATTGGGAACACCGTAATTGGATATCCATGTAGAGATAAAACCGTTAGTTACTTCGTCTGCAGAAATGGTGCCAAGAGGTAATGCCGCAGGCCACCGTGTAAATCTATCGATCATAGTTAGAAGGTAGCTGAAACCTGGAACCTTTGTCAGATGAACTATGTCGATGTGGACGATGGCTAGGCGAGAAGTAGAACGGTAAATTTTGTAACTAGAACGAGTGCGTAGTCGGTGATCCGTTCTTCGATGTAACCGTACCCGGATATCCACCGATTCCGCCCGGCCTGTGACCCCAGAAACGATCTGTAAAGAAGTCGGACAGTCGCTTGGCTTCCTGGGTGAGAAATTGAGTGAATTGAATCGAAAACCTTCCTCTGAAGGCGGGTCGGCAGAACTGGCTTGTTGGGCTGCGTACCCGTGAAGTAAACAATTGGTAAGCCTCCCCACAGACGAAATATGAACTTGGTTGTGTGACGGGCTATTGATCTTTGAATGTGAATGTCACCGCGTTGTTCAGTTCGTAGGAGAGTTGGCGTTAGTGCAGGTTCACTGAGTGCCACGGAGTTGACAGTGAATGGTGACGGTGAAGGTAGTTGTAGAGAGACGTCTGGCCTAGACAGGGCATCTGCAATGAAGTTCTGTTTGCCCTTTACGTGAAAGATGTCAAATTGCCATTCGCTTAGACGAGAAAGCTGTCTTTCCACTCTGGCAGGGTACCTGGCGATAGATGAAGTTGCGTTTCGAAGTGCGCTAACTAGTGGTGCATGATCTGTGAAAACAAATCTGCTACTGCTAATGATGCTAATAAAATGGCGCACTGCGTCGTGGATGGCGAGAAGTTCTCGGCCGAAAGTGTCGTACCCCGTTTCTACTGGTTGGAGAGTACGCGAGTAGAAACTGATAGGCTTCCGAACTCCGTCGATCTCTTTTTCCAAAGTGGCTCCAATAGCGAATTCAGAAGCATCTGTCGTGAGTAGAAACGGCTTTTCAAAATCTGGAAGAAAGGCATTGTATTTAACGAGCTTTCGATGGCAAGCCGAAAGTAATCTCGCCCTGGACCGCTACGATAACTTCGGCGGCGTCCTTTCGGTCTTAGATGCCCGCAAAGGATAAAGTTGTTTGAAAACGGAAGGAACTCTGCGATAATAGTCGAATCGCACTTTCTGGCAAATCGCCAAAGTCCCAGACTCATACCTGATCGAACGGTCTCTTTGACGGCAACGGTTGAATACCTTGGGCCGTGATACGATGCCCCAAGAAGTCGATGGATGAAGTTGCAATCTGCGTTTTGTCACAGTTGATCTTGAGTCCGTGGTTGGATAAGCGTGAGAGGACATTTCGTAGATGTTTCGTATGAGATTCTAGATCTGGACTGAATACCATAATGTCATCGAGATATGACATACAATAAGCAGAGTCGTAGCGAAGTATGTTGTCCATGAATCTTTGAAATGTCTGTGTAGCACACTTAAGTCCAAAAGGCATGTAAAGGTATCCGAAAAGGCCAAATGGAGTGATGACAGCAGTTTTCTCGATATCCTCTGGTGCTACCGGGATGTGATGGTAGGCTTGTCTAAGGTCAATTACTGAGAAGAAATTTCTGCCGTTGAGTTTTTCAAGTAATGTGTTGATATTTGGAATAGGATATGCATCAGATTTTGTCACTGAATTTAGCTTACGGTAGTCTCCACAGACTTTGTACGATCCGTTTGATTTTGAGACTAAGTGCAGTGGTGACGCCCATGAACTTTTCGATGGTCTGATGATCCCTCTTCCAAAAGCCTTGAGAATTCTTCTTGGGCAGCTTTCAGCTTAGCAGGAGCCAGTGGTCGCTTCTTGAGTGCAATAGGTTGTACTTCTGTGACGATATGATGCATCGTGTTGAAGACTCGTAGCTCTGACTTGTTAAGATCGAAAAGCGATTTGTATTTTCGAAGAGCTGCTGATATCTCTGCTGAATGATGCACTGGGGTTGGTTGAATGACTTGTAACTCCAAACGCTCAGAGGCAAGTGTCCAAAAGCTTTGTTCAAGTCCGTGGAGGGGTCGATGATCTTTTGATTGGCAAGATCAACAATGAGCCGAAATTTTAGAAGGAAATCAAGGCCTATTATATTATGTGAGACCTTGGCAATGATGAAGTTGTGGGAAAATTCACGTCGTAGATCTATGTTGAGTGTGCGGTATTGGCAGCCATAAGTTGGTATAGGCTCGCCTGTAGCTGTTGCGAGAAGAACGCCTAGCGACATCTCGGCCATTGAATCACCTTTGAGAACTGAGACTGCTGCACCTGTGTCTACGATGAACTCTTCGCCAGTTTTGAAATCAAGAAGGTGCAGAAGCTCGTTTGGCTGTTTGGCCAGGTCATGCAAACAAGTAGGCTGGTGATTGTGACCGGCATTGTCTGTTTGGTTCTCTATGTGAAAAATTCGGCGTGGACGAAAAGAGTCGATAGGGATGTCGGATTGTAGTTGGCTTCTTCCCTGTAGCGCCGTTGATGCCGTTGATGTGCAGAGAGTACGGTCTTCTACTTCCTGCGCCAGACGTTTCCCGATACTGATGCACCCTTGTGCCTGCGGTCTGTTGTCTCTTCCGTCAGCTGTGGAAATTGACACTCATTCGGAAATTCTTCGGAACGACAAAGACAAACTTGGCAAGTATAAAAAACTTCTGGTGGTTATAACACCAGTTCTTTGGAGCATATTTATTAAATGATTGTGGAGATCTCGATCGCCGCCTACCATTATAATTTGACTTGGAAACGAATTTTGGTCGAGCATTCACATGATTTATCTCGATTTGGTAATGGCCAATCCTTCTAGAACTTTGGCTATGTTCGCCACTGTTCTCTCTAAGGAGGAGATTCCATCATCTTGCGGGGGTGAAGAAAAGGATGATGGATTCACTTTGGGTTCCAAAACCCTATATTCTAACTCACATCTCTCAGATAAGTCATCTATAGAGAGAGTGTTGGGGAGTTGTCTGGCAAAGAGTTTTAATGTTTGGGGAAGATTGTTAATAAAAACAACCTTAGCCTCATGGTCAGAAATGTTGGTTTTATACCAACGTTTCCGTAATTCCCTCAGTATTTCTATGGGGCCAAGATTTGGCATATCTAACTGCGCATATTTGTTTATTATCTGCTCAGTTTCCGTGGGTCCAAGCAAGGATTCTACCTCATTTTGTAGGCCCAAAATGGGATTAGGTAGCTTCCTAATGGCCTCAAGCTTAGGATAAAACCGTCGCTGCCATTCAGAAGGTAGTTTAGCAAAAACCTTTGACAGTTTTTGATGACTGTCATAATCAGGAAACGGGGAGAAAGCGGAGTCTATGCGCATAAAAAATAACTCACTATCTCCATCCCAAACAGGAACATCAATATCTAAAATTGGACCTGACATTATAACAATCTTACGGGATCTTAAAAGCATAAATTTATAAGCAATATGAAAATGTATATATAAATGTACAAATATATAACGAAACGCTTACCCACAAACAGCTTCCACTGTTGCTTGATATTGTCCAGTACAAAAGGAAAAAACGAACAGAGGCCCTGATGGCCTTTGATGACAATGTATTATTATTTCAACACAGAACAGCGTCACTCCTTCCAAAAATTGAAATTGTCCCGTAGGGAAGACGAACAAGGCCCGTTAGCTCTTAAGTGCCAATGAATTATTATTTTCAACAGCAAGAATAACACACTGCTTCCAAAATTTGAAATTTTCCCTTAGGGAAGACGAACACCACAAATTCACGAATATATACCCAACAGAAAAACAGGATCAGGGTAGAGAAAACGCAAATGTTAGTCGATTCATCCCAAACAAATGAAGAAGAAAGTCAATTTATTTATACCCAAAAAAAATCAGATAAATAATCAATATCCTGGCGCGGTCGCCAATTTTGTAAACGCCCCGGCTTCAAGTAAATGCCGTACGACGTTACAAACTCGGTTAAGGTGCTCTGAATATAGATTAGTTACTGATATGGGGGCCCTTAAGAGGGCCGGGTAATGCGTTCGCTTTAAGTATTCTGCGTTGAAGATGTCCTAGAGCCTTGGGTGGACTCTGGTTGATTTGTTGCTCCCGTGGTTGAGCTGTGATCGTGTTGTGGATGGTGTCCTGCAGGTCCTGCACTCAATTGGCTCGTCTCTCCGGTATCCCGCAACAAGATGAGTAGGTATTGACAGCCGACAGAGCGCACACGTATTGACAGCCGACAGAACGCACACGCGTGAAGCAGGTAGAAGGTAAATGCCACAACTGACTTGCATGGTAAATTACCGTGCTTAAATAGCATGCAATATGTGTACTTGCATACTATTGGTTAAACGTGGTTAGACGTGGTTAAACGGCAATTTGCTTTTTTCTCATTGGTGCAACGTAAATAAATTTGAATTTAATTTACGCAATATGTCGGCGATTGATTTGTGTCGTTACAATAAATTCTACTCTATTCTAAAAAAGATGTACATAAGAAAATTCCGAGAAAGTGCAATAGTAAAAAAGCACAACATTTTTTTATGAAAGAGCGATAATATTAAATGTCCGAAAGTAAAATTGGACTTATTTTTATATGAAGAGTTATTTGATCTTCAGTAAATTAATTGACATCCACATTTATCGACCTCCTTAACGAACTTATTTAAGGCAATTTAAATTTAGCAAGCCTGAAAAACACAACTTTATTACTTATCTTGCATTTAAGATGGATTTTCTTTTGCTCTTTAATTTACTCATAATTTGTTGGTATTGTTATGTTGCTGCAATATAATTTTCGGACTTTTGTAGCACTTTTATAATCAATGAGCGATATTTGGTAACATGTCATGGATATGGCCAACACTTAGTTTACTTCTATTTGTTTTTCATCATGCTATCAGTCAAGGTAAAAAGCTTATGTTTGCTCAATTTTATTCAATTATTCCGGTATTTTTGACTATTTTTGTTGTCAATATTTGTAATTTAAAAGAAGATTATTAGCTATAATAATAAATTTTAATTGAACAACACGAACGATCTAGCCCGACAATCAATATTATTAAGATGCATATTAAAAGAACGACTATGCATACGTGTGTGTATTAGCGTCTGTAGTTATTTTTTGGAGGAAATATCTTCCTCTACAATGTCGAATCCTATTGCACAGACTCTGTAATCACTACCATAGAAGAGTCCCTAAGACGCTGGGATCGGATATCCAGTATATGCGGAATGATCATCAAATTTGGATCAATTAAATTCTTCATTTTTTTCTCAAGCTAAATTTCTTAAGCCATTATATCAATTGCCCAGTATCCTCGAATTTTTTGCTGTTATCCATTATGTTCAAATAAGATTAATTTTAAAAAGTGCATATGCTCACCGTTTCACTGATTGTCCCACCTAGCCCGTCCGGAAGTGAAAAATTTGATATAGTATATCCACGATTATTACCTGAAGCGAATTTGAGATTCTTCCCGTAATATTAATAAAAATAATAATTTGTCATCAATTTCAATAATTTATTGTCAAAATATCGTGTCGTTGACTGTCTTTTAGGAAACAAATATGGCTAAAACAGCAATATGTATTGTGTTAACAATGCAGCTTAAAATCTCAAGGAGACCGGATAAACAGGTCTCCAAGGAAAGTAAAAATCTTCGCCAATATGCACAAATAAGATTCCAAAAAAATTCCAATATTAAAAAATACTTTGTTTATGAAACCAGCAGTAACAGCAAATGTTCAAAAATAAAATGTTGATATATTTTTATTTGGGGAGTTAATGAATGTCTCATAAGACATCCACATAGACACTCATGTTTAAGATGTTTACTCATACATAACGAAGCATTACTCGTTGGCTTCTTGAAACCTCCTCCAGTAGGATTTTTGACATGCCATGCTGATACTTATCTAGGTTTCACTTTTACATTTCGTCGTACTCTTTCTTCGGTTGTCTTAGTTTTAAATTTCACTTCTTTTTCACATTTATCTGGCTCTTCTTATTTCCCACACTTCTTCGAATCAGATCTCCCCCCAGATTCTTGGTATTTTGTTGGGTATCGCTCCTTAGTCTCCTGCTCTATTCAGGTAATTTTTGGAATGCAGCGATCCAGCGTTACACACTCTTCTGTGCCATTTGCTTCTATAAATGCATTTTCATCAGTCATACGATTGACTTTGAATGGCCCCTTATATAACGGAGTCAGACATTTTTGTCTGGTCTAATCAGTTATGTATACAGGTGATGCAAGCTTTAAACCTGAAGATACATAGCATTTAGATTTTAGACTTATAGTCTTGGTTGAATCTAAACGACTCATTTTATCTCCCAATACTTCTACAAACCAATCTACTGACCTAGAGGCAAATTCGAGACAACTTGGTGCATCTAATAGAAGATCTTTAGGTAATTTAAATGGCTCTCCATAAACTAGTTCTGCTATGTATGTTCCTAAATGTGCTCTGTATCAGTTTCGCATTGCAAGCAAAACTATAGGCAAATCTTGTACCAAATGGATCATCCAGTGAATCGTAGTGCAGCCCGCACTTCCTTGTGCAGCTTCTCAACCGTCTCATTATCTCTGTGACTATACGCACATGTGTTCTTTACATCTATCCACATAGCATTCTGATAAACAATTCAGACATAAACTGACCACCACGATCACTCGTTACCTTGAAGGAGTTTCCGTGTTTCGCACCTGGATTAATTGAATTTACCTGATCTGCGTTTTGACTAACGTAGCTTTCATTGTTCCAGTAATTTTCTTTTAGCAATATATTTCGGCCCATCTTACCGTAGGCCTTCATCAGTTGCATCTCACGAAACAAATGAAGCAAGTGTTTTATTTCCTCTAGTCATAATATTTATATACCTCAGACTGACCTTTCATTAGATATTCGCGTGTCACATATTTGTGTGTGTGTACATTTTCATAACCGTTGTTTTCATCTAACTAATTTCGACTAGAGTGGCTGAATAATAATTTATCAATTGCATGCAATAACTATTCGTTTTTAACACACTCAGTGTAAATGACGTAACTGAGATGGGGGAGACCCATAATTCAGAAAACACTCGTCATAAAAACATGCCATGAGTGATTAAACCAGAAGTCCGAAAGACTATTGCACATGTTAAATTACAATTCAAACCACTAGGTTGTACTCAAGATAGAGAAGTTAATAACAGTTATTGGCGCACGCCACGCATGTCCATGTGTATGTGTATGCATAACTAAAAAACTTGGTTAAATTATTTTATTTTTGATACACATGTACGTACATCTAAATGAAACTGCAGTCAATAGACATTAATTTACCCTTTGCACGCGTCAGACAAATTATTAATTATAACTATTGTATTATTATAATATTTCCAATGGGTAGGGTGGGGGTGTAAAACAGAAAATTAAGGTTGAAATCACTATTGGTTTTAAAATCAAATGAACAGTTAGAGATGAAATTTTGAAGACTATATTCATAATAATTGTTTATTCATTTGTTGAATAAAAGCCCACTAATTAGTCAATCTTAATCTGATGTTCTTAATCTTTTACTGGAGCTAGCTTCAGTTACCAATTCATGCAATCGCCTTTTTCTTCCACTAGCTAGTGCAGTATTCCAAATCGGACCTAAGGATTTTTCAACAGCTGTTTCATTCATAATATTATCTCTAGATTTAATTTCTATAGATTCCCTAATCAATCTCGTCGTCCTATTACGACACAAATATTGCTATGCGTTTGCATTCCTCCCAGTCGATAGTATGCCCAGTCTCCACTACATGACGAGCAAGATCAGATTTAGCAATATGTCCATATTTACACGCAGTTTATTGTTCACCTCTTCTTACTTTGATTGGACGCATGGTTTCACCAACATACTTGACACTGCAATCATTGCATGAGATCTCATACACTCCTGAAGTGTCTAAGGGTTCAATCTTTTCTTTTTGGTTAGGGAGTATAGTGCCTTTATGCCATATTGTGAAACTCAATTATGCAAGAACGTAAGTAAGATTTCCTGAGCTGTCATATACTTAATGATTGTTATTTCAAACTAACGGCAACAACGATCAACCATTGTAAGTAAATACTTCTGATCAGAGATTTATGGCATTTGTATGATATCGATGTGTACATACATGAAACCTGCTGGTATACCAATCATTTTAACTTCAGAATCACAAAGCTTTACAAGTTTGAAACCGGCCTTTATGACTTTTGACATCTTTGGGAAAACATATCTATAAGTGACCAAATTGGTATTTGCTTTAATGGTAGGGTTACTAAATCCATCCAGCCATTGAAGTACTTATGCCTTAATTTTAACATTAGATAGGATCTGGGTTGGTTCCTAGAGATTTCACATAAAAACCACTCATTTACAAACTTCTTGCGTGTATACGGAAACTTCTTATCCGACACAGCTACCAAAGGATAAAAAATCTGCACTTCCGTCAGCTGCTGGGAAAAATACTTAGAAAATGCCACAATCAACGAGTAGCTCCGACCGTGTCATATCTACATCTGATGCGTTTGGCCTACTGAGAGTGTGTGCCACAACATTCTCTTTACTAAGTTATTTGTCAATTCACCCGTTGAGAAAAATTAAGCCTGTTTGTCTTACCTAGATTACTTTCCAACGGCTTATAGTCAGTCAATATCGTGAACTTATGTCCACCCAAATAATGCTCTTAATGTAAAACTGCAGAATATAACGCTAATAGCTTCTTTTGGCTTAACGATACCATTATCTCTCTGATGTAGAACTGCACCAATGGCTATATCGATGCATCTGTGACCAGCTCAAATGGCTTAGTCCAGTCCACAGGTGCTAATGTGGTTATTTGACTTAACATGTCATTAGCCCTCTGGAATTTCTCCTTGCTGTCTAGGCTAAAATTAATAGGCCAGAACTTCTTGACCGTGCTCCGTTCACGAACCAAATTTTGAGATAACGACCCTAAAATTGCAGCTAAACCTGATATAAAACCACGGTTATAGCTAATCACTTCCAAAAATCAATGTAGTTGGCGTACAGCTCTGGGTTTTGACGCATCTCTGACAACTTGAACCTTATCTTTCAATGGTTTAATTCCTTTCTTGGATATGGAGTGTTTAAGAAATTTCACATTTGAACAGTCAATCCTGCACTTCACTGGCTTTACTACTCAATCTTAATGTTCCAGCTTAGATAACACGGCGTCCAAGTGCCCCCGATGTTTATCTCTAGATTGCATACATATAATGATGTCAACTATATACAAAATTGCAAATGAACAATCTTGAAAACCTTTTCCGCCAGACGCTAGAATTTCTGATTTGCATTCTTCAACCCAAAAGACAAACATAAAGTTTCATGCGAACCTCCTTCAGGAAACCGCACTGCAGTAAGTGGCATAGATTCTGTCTCCATAGGTAATTGATAGCAATCTTTCTGCAGATCTAATGTAGTTTAAACCTCATACACAATTATATCCTTGAGCAAGGTTCTGTGGGTCGTCTTTTGTTACTGAATTCAATAGACGAGAATTACAAAAAGCTTTCTATTGTCCCGGTTCAGGTTTGGAAACTATAACTATTGGAGATGTAAAGTTGAAACTCGAACGTCTACAAATTTCTTCCTCCCTCTATTGCTTAAATTCTTCGATAGCGATTTGTTGCTTGTACTGTGCGATCAGTTGAGACTTCGGCGAACAGAGTAACGTTGCCACCAACTTCATTTGGTGTTCTGTCCGTCTTCAGCTCATTCCGTTTAGCATTAAAAGGACGAAACACGACCAGGTGTTTCTCGACGTTTTCCACCAAGTAATCGACGACAACATGTCTAGGTATTCTCACTGACCTAACTACTGAGGTTCCGGTATCAGTATAGATAACTATGGTACCAAAAATGTACATGCTAGCGACACAATGGATTTCAATTTATGCTAAATTTCACCAAAATTGAGAAGTACAACTACTTTTGAACACCTGTTGCTCAAGACAATCCATAGATTCTGGCCTTGATAGATATCAGTTATCACATTTCCAAGCCCACAAATAATTCTTATGATTTAATTTTTTTAGAGGAATTCCAAATTCCAACATACGCCAACGTGTTTAAAAATAGGAGTTAAAATAGATGCTGTATGTTTGCGCAGGTAGACGGAGCCTACTTCTCTACTGTGCTACTCTCACTGTTACCTCCGTTTTCGTCGGTTCACCTGTTCATCCAGCTTTCTTACAATTTCGTTCTCAACACCAAAATTTGCGAATCATTCGTTCAAAACGACTCACGTCTCACTCTCGTCCCCACCCCCTGCGGTAAATTGTGGAACGCATGAATCAATAAATACCCAATCCTCGTTGTCGATTATTTTAATTCCCACTTTGTTAGTCATTTTAGTAAAATTGAATTCATTTAATGCTTCCTATTGTCGCAATAGACATATAATGTCAGTTTCAAATAGGAGGACTTGTAGTACTTCAACATAATATTTGTAGTACTGGTTTGAGCTAAGTGACACATCTTAACTCTAAGGGCAAACGACAATCAGTCTGACTGTGCTTTAATATGATTACGCATGGCCATTAGTACTTTAAGTAGATAGTATATCCGACTAATTCCATTATTACGCTTCAACGCAGACTTATCTCCGCGCAGTCGCTGAAATTACTCTACAGCGACTTGTACTTTGTATTTTGCCAATGGTTGAAACCCCAGTGTGACGGTTAGTGCTCCAAACAGCGCAATTTAGAGCAATTAATTACGCTGTGTATTTTAGAGAGTGGAACAACTTTGCGTGTTTCACTGTTGCATCGGATAAATAATTAGTCACGTTTTCAGAGTAATGTAACTTAACTCAGCATATTGATGTCAGTTTCTGCTTGATTCCTTGTCTATCACGATTCCAAATCAAAAAGAAACCTCAAATTCCAATGGACAGTGTGTCATTTTATATCAATCAAAAAGGAAAAACGTTAGTGAAAAATGAAACCTTACTCCCATTTTGGACAATGAACGGCGCAACGGAAAAAATATACTTTTGAAATGCAAGCTTTAATAAATTTCATTTTACCCTTCCTATATGCAAAACCAAAAAGAAATTTTATCAGATATAAGAAACATTTCTTTCGCATTGTCTTCTCAAATATCTAGTAATGAACATATCTTTATATACATATATATATATATATATATATATATATATATATATATATATTAAGCAAAACAAGATTGAAATGTGAACATAGAGAGTGTAATAAAACAGAAACAATCCGTTAAGTCACATCTAGTTCAAGCTCAATGCCTGAAAATATAAAGATATGTTCATTAGTCGATACTTGAGGAAATAATGATAAGGAAATGTTTCTTGTATCTGACAAAATTTCTTTTTGTTTTGGCACATAGGAAGGACACAAGGAAAGAATATAGCTCTAATCAAAAGATTTGTTTGAGAAACAAGTGGTTATCCAAACATCCGAATGAATTATGTATTATGTGTTGCCCATCTAGTAAAAAAATAATTGAATTATAACCAGAATTATAAATCAAAGACGTATGAACGGAAAGTATAATCTCATGCACATTCCTTTCGGTATATATATATATATATATATATATATATATATATATATATATATATAGCGTTGGGCAAATCATTCCGTCAATACTTCGAAGTAATGGATCGAAGTCTTGTGACGAGATGCATAGTCTGGAATTTCGGGCCGGATTATTAATGGCCTTAGCTTGTCTGAACAAAGGATAAACGGAAAAAATGCTGCTACATTACTTGAGTTGATTATTTATCTTCAGGTTTGGCTGATCACACTTCTAGCTAACAGCGCCCCATTCAACACAAAACGTCCGCCTATTTGTAGGATTACTTTTTGGCGCAGAGGAGGGGAGGAAAATGATATGGACACTTAGTAATGATGAAGAATAAAGGAAAGCTCGAAGTGATGAATTATGTTCACTTCCTTTTTGGAAATGTCACTTTTGATCTGAGTGGTGCTTTGTCTATAAATTTGCACAAATTTATTAAGCAAATATTTGGCGAAGATCAGCATTGCATCTGTTTAAATTAGAGAGGTTGAAGTCTTCCAAAACTATGTAACGATCACAAACGTGACTAAAGCAAACTGACAAAAGTTGAGCCCTACATGTGCCATCCAAGGCTAAAAGATTTTGCGGTCCGTAGCCTAAACGGACAGATGACCTGTGATTTAATATCGCCAAATGAAAAAGAACGAACTTTTGTTTCCAAGAGGACTTAAGAATCAGTGAGAACTCGGATATATGCAGCTAAACCATCTCCACGGCCAACTACTCTGCGTTTTGAAAGCAGGAGTTCTCATGGAGAGAGGGGAACATTGCCACTGTGTGCAGTAGCAGACAATCAACTTGTGAATAGCTCAATTACAGAGAAATGCTCGCAATTGATTGGTCCTTGGTGTGAGGGATATGAAATTAATGAAAAATGCTGAGAAGGTTTCCGATGAGAGATGCTTAAACCTGGAAGATAAAAAGAACAAGAGTCTTATAACGGCGACAAGAGCGCTAAAGCGGACTAACGAGGGTGAATGTTGCCTTGTTGACGATAAGCGAATGCTTATTATATTAATAAACAAGAGAGTGTGCGTAAGCAAAAAGAATGTAGTTTCACTAACCAACTGATCTCTGAATAATAAAAGGCAGATTTTAAGGCCAAATGTTAATTTTGCAATTTAATTGTCTACGTAGTGGTAAATTAGTTCAAACAGGACCAGAATGATAAACAAAAATCAGCTTCAACGAAAGATAGAGTCTCATGTGCACAGTTGTTCATCAGTAGGAGCCGGTATCACTACCTATACCCATTATATATTTTGGTGAGGAGTATGGAAAAATTGGACGATGTAATCTCCTATACGAATGTGTATTCAAGTATTAATCGATTTAAGTTCATATAAGTTGAAAAAGGTGGCTTCAAAGCCAAATCATTGTATATAATATATACCAAGTCTGAAAAATATGATAACTCAATGATTTTCCAATGTCGAGCCTGTACATGGTGTCAACGCAAAGGATTTCAAAATACCGAGCTTGTACCGATTACCAACATAATGGATTTCTGGATGGGCCCAATTTTACCGTGATTGTGAAATGCTACTTATGGCCACCTGTTACTCCAGCGGATTCATACACTCCTGCATTGATCGAAATGTTTATTTTATTGTCAGTAAAATCTGTCCGATCGGGAATTCATTCATGCTTTCGTCGTTATAAGTCTTAATTAGATTGCCTTAACATTGAGAATGTTAACGTTCCAAGCTGTGGGAGAAATGCCCACCATCTCGGGACTTCTTCAATGTCAAATTCAGATGTGGCACTAACCGTGTAACCTAACGGTCTACTAAACTTTACTCCATCGTTGGCTCTTACAAATTAGAGTGATTTTGTTTTCATGACATAATTGTTTTGTCCTAAGATTGATGCTTCCATTCAAAAATTTTGTATGTTAAGCATTCTTCATCTTGACATTCCCCTAGCGTACGACATATTTCGTGATATTTTCACACAACAGATTTAAAATCTACTGTTCTTTAAATCAAGTTTGCGAACTAGACGTAAACACCAACCCCGTTGTGTTTAACCAGACGTTGAACAATAATGGTGTTTACTTCAAGCCCGGAAACTTGCTTTAGAGAATTCTTGCCACCACCCGCGCAATAAAATTTAATTTTTAATTGTTAAATCTACTGGGTTGTAAGAATTAAGAGGCACTCGAAACTGACCCAATCCGCTCCAAACATTCACCTGTGATAGCTTGCAGAAAATCTGTTATTTGTTGAAACTATTTTTTTCAATTTAGGTGCTGACAGCTACCCCGCACCTATCTACTATAATAATGTGCACTGCCAAATCCGCCATGTTGCTCCTCTTTTGTTAATTTATTGAGACGCCGACTCAAGGGTTTTAATGGAAATTCCAATAATTGCTTTAAGAGACACGAGGCAATTACTTTTTTTGCCTTATTCCATTCTCGTGTCGATATTTGAATGCTACAAAGTGCAAGTCTGTTGCATTTTATGCATAACCGTTCCATTATCCTTTGATAAATTGCGGAGTGCCACATTAATATGCTGAATCTCCGCGATTTGCCAGTTTCGCAAAGATCCGATTGATCCCCATTTCCAGGTACGCTTCCGTTTCGTCTTCGTTCAGGCTGGGTACGGATTCGTGCCGTTCAACATCGTACATACTAACCACTGGAAGTGAGGTACGATTTAACCTTTGTATAGTTACTGGGACAACTTTTTGTGTTTAAAATCCTCAATGAGTCAAAAAGTAAATATTAACAGATTTGTGCGTGATTAGAGTCGTGATGGTGGAACGAGGAATAACGTTTCGAAACGTCGCCAGTCAACAAAGATTAGATCGGTCTTCATTTTCAGTGGTTAATATGAACGATGTGAAAGCCTTCGGAAGAAAGTGACGAATCCGCGCTCAGTCTGAACTAAGACGAAACAGATGCGTACATGGAAATGGGGGATCAATCGAATCTTTGCAATTACTAGCCACCGTTACAGGCAAACTTCTAAATATTATTAAATTGCGTCTTGATCTTTTAAATTTTGGGTCTGGATGACCTCTGATGCACAATACAAAATTGGTATTTAATTATATTTAAGGGAATTTCAACACGGAAGTGATTAAAAGAAAATAGAATCAAGCAATTTGGGCACGCAACCAACTGGTTAAAAATTACGAAACACCACACCCACATGTAATAATTTCTCCATGCAATTCATTCCAATTTGCACTCACGCCAGTTATACATTGTGAAATAAAATCTTTATACTCATAATGAAACATATGATATAAATGAGGATCACGACAATTCAAATTTAGATATTTACAGGACCAAATTTGTAAATAAAACAATCATTTATTGAGCGGGAGGTGGAAACAATTGTTTAAGTCGTGTTTGCCAGCCTGAAGTTAACACCAATCGCCTGGTGTTTAACCAGTCGTCAGACAACATAGCAAGACTACCGCCAGTCGCAAGCACTGACGCGATTTGACCTTCCATGATCATCAGCAGTATATGACGGCAAACGGACTAGCGAAGATCAATCCGCATTACATTTATATGGAAAACAAAATTAGATATGCGGCTCTCAGCTCTAGTAGTCTCGCATAGGTTGTATTTGACTGGAAATGTCGGCTGCAGTTCATGTGACTGGTGGTAGTTTTACTATGCTGTTCGACGACTGGTTAAATAAAATGGGATTGGTGTTTACTTCAAGCTCGCAAACTTGATTTTTTTAAAATAGTTAATATCGATTTATGAGCAATAGTCTAACCGGCCCATTCGCTGATCTTATATTTTCTGCTGTAAGCAAACGTCCCGACAATGTTTTTTGTGAGATTCAGGTGTCGTGATCTAAGATAAGATTCTCACGAAGTTAACTGCCCGGTTACAATTTGCGTTGGGTCTTTCATATTACTTAGTTTACAGTTAGTTCTTGACGAAAATGAACTTTTGTCAAGTTGAAAATCAATATCAATTGTCAAATCCAGAATCGGCCTAGCGAACAAGTAAATTAAAGATGATGTAAAATGAAAGCATTCAATTTGGCAGACATTTCTTTAATTGAATTATGTTTTCGATAAATTGGCTGTTAACGACATTCAAATTTAAAATGTCCAATTTTTGTTTTAAGAGACGCACAGTTCATATTTGGATAGATAATTTACGATAACCTTATTCGTGTATCCTTATTAGTCTACAGCTCATAATAAATCTAAATACAAATTTCATTTAACCCGCTCCATTTATATTTATGACTTTTCAGAATAGTATCGAAAAAAATATAATATCTTTATTTGGATTCAAACCACACATGTTCCATCAAATAGATAATAATATTAGACTATGCGCGGTATATAAAAGATATCACATCACATAAATATGTCCAATTAATCTCATGTAGCTAAATAAATCTGACTATTTATGATATACGATATATCAACATCAGAAAATTCAGCAGTAATATCACTGCATGCATTATATAAATTTTGGTACAGTTATTATGATTAAGAAAAAAACGGTCTTTTTAATTAATCGCATTTGTACAATGATTGATTGTATAAATAATTTTAGATTTATTCATCGAAATTCACAGACCTGATAATTGGAAAATTTAAGGTATAATTCGAGTGTAACATTATGCAAAAATGAGAATCATGACTAGCAATTGATTATTTGTAAAGTTGACAAATATCATGATATAATGCATAAAAATTCAATTTAATAATACAGAATGTGGAAATAAAAATTTCAAGAAGGTGTGTTCCTCATCACATTTATCCCTGTCTTTTATTCAACCTAGAGAATGTATTATCATAATAAAAATTAAAAAGATAAGTAGGATTGTAATTTTTTTCTAGTTCAGTAAATAAAAATTTTAAAGACATAAGATGGAGGCGTTTATCATTTCGTAAAGGCAACCATCGTATCACTAGCTAGGCGGATATATGGTATGTGCGTGTGTGTGTACCTATAATTAATAAGTATTTCGTTAAAAAATAACATACACGTACCAATCCACCTATGAGAAACTACAATGAATGAATGTTGTCTTATCTCTTGCACGCGTCAGATAAATTGTTTATTTCATTTTATGTGAAATTACGTAATAAGGGGTAACCTCCGTGTTTAGGGAGGGGAAATACGAAAGTAATAAAATCACACCCGGGTATGTGATAAAATTGAAATAAAATGAAAGGCTTAATCAAGATACGAAGTGACATTTACGAAATTCAGACAAGGAAATTAAGAAATTAAATAACGTGAAAAATAATTATTTTAAGGAAACGGGATAAGTAAGTGGTCAACTCAGTAATAGCTCCAAGGTAAAAAATTCAATAAGATAACAAAAGTTAATGGACAAACTTTTGAAGTATGGTTTCGTTAATAATTGATTAACGTTTAGCACATTCATAAGCCTTCTAATAAGCTAGGCCTAAATCAATATTCTTTGTGTTTTGCTGAAGTCAGTTTCTGATTCCAATTCATGCAATCGTCGACTACTTTATTAGTTAAAGCTGCGTTTCAAATGGAACCTAGCGATTATTCAAACTCTTTTTCTTTTTACATTTCATTTATTGACTTAATTTACTTGTTGAAAATATAACTATGATTAGTGCGTACATTCATGTATAGGCGTGTACCGATTGATCAATATTAATAATAATAATAATAATAATAATAATAATAATAATAATAATATTAAAGAAAATATAAATAATAATAATTTCATCTTATCTCTGGGTTGCACAGACACACCTTATTTCCGAATACTTAATTGTAGACCTATGACACAATTTGGTTTCCGTTAAATTTATTTATATACTTATTCGCTATAGAACAGCGCATGATGTGAAAATTTTAAAGGAAAATTAAAAATAATTACAGATTGACAAGCAATAACGCATGGATTTTGCTTTAAACCAATATATATATATATATATACATATATATATCTATATATATATATATATATATATATATATATATAATGCGAGTAAGGTGTGATGTGATCATGGGACCGATTTCTCGAATAGCACTATCAGCGTTGACATTGCTGGCATGACTCTTCTACGAGTCGAACTATCCGACACAATCACTTGCATAGCCTACCGCGGAGGTAATAAAGCCGGCCTCTTTGAAAGGTTCTTAGCCAAGGCAAACAACATTTCTTTATTAGACGAAATGTGTGAACACGCCAAAGTGTGGATGGACGGAACGTATTTTATAGTGTATTTCCTGGCGCTCAGCTGAAAATAGCAATGGCAATCAAATCGAACAAATGCATTCTTCCACAGGACTGGTTAGCAGGTTGCAGCTATAAATGGTCATCTCCCATATTTAGTCGCTGTAAATAATTGCCGACAGTCTAACTGATTTTAAAGAAAGAAAACCTAATTTGCATAACTTGCCTAAGGTAGCCAGTCTAGGATAAGAAGATCTATCAAGTTTTACTTGGGAGCCCAGGTAGACGAATTGGATTACCAAAGGTAGCAGTGTTTCGCTTAGTAGAATGTTGAGTTTTGGATTAAAATTCTCGATACTGAGGGTTCTATTGAGAGTGAGTTTTAAACCCTGGGGATTGCACACTTCCTGAGCACAGTTAACGATGTACTAACACTCGTTTGCCTTTTCCATCAATAGAGGATCTTTGTCGGCCTGCTTGAGCTCCGTAAGGTGGTCACTCAAACATATCTACGTGCATGTGACCGCAGCTGCGTTTGCTGGCTATTAGGCATCGACGGTGTAGCTAGACGGGGTAAGAAAAATGATTATTCCCTGAAAAAAGATCACAAAACACGACTACTAATGCAGACGTAAGCTGATGAGTCAGCATAACCGGCGTCATGAATATCAACATTAAGTGGAGCTCGTCATCATATCCTATACGTCAGCAAGCCAGAAGAAGTCTACAAACAACTATGACTAGTGTCTGGTACTGGTGGTGTAACTCGAGAAATCAACGAAGCGCCTGAATTTTGTTCTCGAGCGTTGCCTGAGTTGTCCGAGTGCACTCCTCGTACACTCCTGGCAAACTTATCTGGGCACCTTTGATGCACTACAGAGTGGCCTGATACCGCAGTAGTAGACTGGAATGTTTGTTCTCCTTTGTTTAGATGGGCACCATAGCTGAGCCACGCCGCTTTGGTGGGTGCATATGTCCCTACAAATTGCGCAAATAAGACAGTGGAGGCCTCTCTGAACCTCCAATTTTCTGGAAAACAGATTTTTAACGGAGGCTGATAAGCCAATGGATGTGTGATTCCATATTACTCTACAAGTTATTACCACATCATCAATAGTATCAGTCTCGATATAAATCTTGCAACGAGATCTGGGTGTTCTTTGTCCAATAACCACACTCTTTGAAATATGTGGAAAATCTAGTGTGTTTTTATAAAAATATGCAAGTATATATGTATATGTATATGTATATATATATATATATATATATCTCTTCTATATATATATAATATATTGTGTAATATTATTATTGATGATGTGTATTGATTTACCTGTTTTTCATGTTTTTATATTGTAGTTTACGTGTATGTATGCATGTTGCGGGGTAACAATTTATTAATGTATTTGAGCATGTGTTTATCTATGTATGCATACTAATACACAAATACTTAATAAAAATGGAAATGCGTATTCAGCATCAACCAAATGTGTCTCGGCTCCGACAAGCGCGGATTCAATCTTCCACGACATCTGTCCACACCCAGTTGTAGAGTGCAGTGCAGTTTTGACTTTCACACCAAGTAGAGGATGTTTAATGGTGAACGCTGTCAAATCTAAGCCAGCTGTAAAATATTTTAACGCCAACGATTCATTGCCTCTTCATCTTTATGATATACTTCGGATTCCCATCATCTGAACAGACATTCATCACAAGTTTTAACATAGTTTTTTTGTTATTATATATATATATATATATAATATATATGATAAGTAGCTGCGAATCATAGGAGCATTATGTACACCATTAAACGCGATCTTAATATACTTCGGTGAACAAATTCCAGTGCCCAATTACAAAATGTCCTAACTCGGCCCATCTTCTATTTCAAGGGGCAGAAGCTGCTAAATGTAAATACTGCGTATTTCAATGTATATATGGTGCATTCATTTATTAAAAGGCTTATGTATAAAATACCGTAAATAAATATATATATATATATATATAATTATGAATAAAAACTTTCGTTTAATAACAATTTTGATACTGACCAATAATTTGTAGACAATACAAAAAATGACCAGATCCCGGACATCACTTTGCAATACATCGATTGACACCTTTACATGTAAACAGGCACACACACACAGATACATAGACAGGAACACTTACTAATCAACCGACACAATAAATAGAAGTAAACCCGAGTCAGATTTTTTGCCACCCCCACCGTCAAATGACAGCGCAGGATGTATATAAATGGAAGATTGTAAAGTGAGGTTTATCCATTATCCACTTTGTTGTTAATCTGTTTTTTCTTCCTAATTAGAAATAGTAATATTCGAAGGCAAAGGGCGCATATATATATATATATATAAATATATATATATATTCTTATAATTAGGAAAACACATAACAAAGTGGATAAAGGCCATTTATTTCGTGAATACTAATCATCTCTTATACAATCATACATATTTATACATTTTGGGTTTTCATTTGATTATGCTTCTGGTAACAAATCTGACTCTTTTTTACTGCTGTTCTTGTTTTGACTAGTTGGTGAGTGTGTATGCGTTTGTGTTTGTGTGTGTGCGTGTTTGCATGTAAAGGTCAATCTCGCAGTATTGCGAAGTGATGTCTGATATCTTGTCATTATTGTTTTGATAGCTTGAGAATTAACCATTTGTGCGCATTGTTCACTGTTTCATATACAAGTGCTATTTTTCCCAGTATAGTTGATCGTTTCACCTCGTTGCGCAAAGTTTTCACGTAGTAACAACGCCAGTGTTGATTGCAGTGTTAAACGCTTACATTGTTTGGAGACTTCTGTCATCGTATGCGCCTCTGTTATTTCCACTTCAGTTTGTTGCCAATCCGATTGTACGTTTGTTGATTCTAGTCGAGGGCCTGTTTGTTCTTGGCTGGATACTAGTAGATTGTTGTTGAATTTTGCTATTCTTGGCCAGTCGATAAGAGTATCATGTGGATGAAACTTTTGAATATTAAGGTCAGGTGCTTGTTGTTTTATGTAAAGGGCTTCATAGAAAAATAATAATTTTTCTGATTTTGCTTTATGTAGAATTGTGAAATTGGTCGAATTGACAGGGTGCCCCGTTGCCAATATATGAACGGAAATAGCTGATTTTCCTGACGGTGGCAAGCCTTTGTTAATCAATTTCTGTGGCAAATGTTGCTTGATTCTGCTTATCAATTGCTTCTTCGTACGTCCGATATATGTGCTACCGCACATACATGAGAATTTGTAGACTATGAATGGTTTGGAGAGAATTGGCCATTGATCTTTGGCAACCAACCTCATGATTCTCTGTGTACTAAATGTCATATTAACTTTAACACTGGGAAAGCGTTTAACACTGCAATCCACACTGGCGCTGTTACCATGTGGAAATGATAAATTTGCGCAACAAGATGAAACGATCAACTATACTGGGGAAAATAGCACTTGTATATGTAACAGTGAACAATGCGCACAAATGGTTAATTCTCAAGCTATCAAAACAATAATGACCAGATCTCAGACATCACTTTGCAATACTGCAAGAATGACCTTTATATGCAAACACGCATACACACAAACACAAACGCATACACACTCACCAACTAGCCAAAACAAGAAACAGAAGTCAAATCGAGTCAGATTTGTTGCCACTCGCATAATCAATTGAAAGCCCAGGATGAATATAAATGAATGATTGTTAAGCGATGATTAGTAATCTCGAAATAAATGGCCTTTATCCACTTTGTTATTATTGTGTTTCCTAATTATACGAATATATATATATATAACATATATATGTATATATATATATATATATATATATATATATATATATATACATATCTATAGGGCGAAAGCTGCAGAAACGTTAATATTCGTGACTGCATAGAAATTGTGCAACCGACATTTCCAGTCAAGTACAATGTATACGAGTTTTTTAGACGTGAGAGCTGAATAACTAAATTTTATTTCCATGCATATGCAATGCGGTCTGATCCTCGCTAGTCAGTTTGCCGTCATACTCTGATGATGATCATGGAAGGTCGAAACGCGCCATTACGTGTGACTGGCGGTAGTTTTGGTATTTTTTTCGATGATTGGCTAAATAAAAAATGGGATTGGTGTTTACTTCATGCTCGAATACTTGATTTAAACAATTTGTGTAACCACCCGCGCAATTAATGATTGTTTAAAGACAAGCATGTTTGTGTTCAAATCTGTATGTATCTATGAATGCTTTCTGTCAGGCCTATTCGAATGTGTCAGTTTTTATTCAACTGTGTGTGTATATTATCATGTGTGTTTTCATTTACACATGTGTGATTTTACGCAAATTGACAAGAATATCTCTATGAACGTAAATTTTCATGCCAATGAGCATATATGTATGCTTTAATTTATAAATGAATATGCCTACTGGTATATTTATTTGCTTAGTTCATCCTTATTTAAATTCGTTTTCATGCATGTTTGTAAAAGTATGCATCTAGTTATATCGGTATGCATGTGACGTTGCACATATTTACCTTAAGTGCTTTATGTTGGTTTGCGTATATGTCTGTATGTACGAATACGTGGAAGCATGTATGAAATCTAATCTGCGCTATGACTAACACGGTATTGTTCCGAGTTCCTCCTTAAACCGAACAACTTCCTGAAACCCTGCACGTAACCGTTCATCAATCCACAGCTAATTAAAAATGTAAAGAAAAAATAGATACATAATAACCAGATTGATAAGGAAATCAATTGAAATAAAATCAGGAATGAACGTCATGAATGTGACATCGGTAGAAAAATCATTAGGCTCCATATTCAACGAAGCCTTCTCGAATGGAAGGAAACGTAGACTGGAGAAATCAGAGTTAATAATAAATCCGACTAAGAGACCGCGACTATGAATTTGAGATAGTAAATAAAACAGTTTAGATGGAGTTAGAAAGAGGTAATTTGGCTGATGTACTATAATTGTAATGCATCATGTTTCGTCGGGGAACTTACATAGATACTTATGTGGATTTAAACACACACACACACACACACACACACATATATATATATATATATATATATACCATATATATATTATGGATTGTACACGTGTATGTATATATATAAAAAATATTGATGGATGAATATGTAAATATTTAAATAATATCTGTGAGAAAGGGACAAATACGCATCTAGCTTGATCGAAGACAAAACAGATGCATAAGTGGAAAGGTTGATCAATCGGATCTTCGTGAAAATGTTAGTACAAAGCTAAAACCCGCGTATGCAAAACGCGGCATAGCAAAATATCTGGGAGGAACCTCCACGCTGGTTTGTATATGTTTATTTTGGGGTATGCAGATTAGCATATATATGGCATGTACACGTAAATATATGAATGAATATATTATTATCCATTATATATATATATATATATATCTTTATATATAATATATATATATATATATATATATATATAAAGAAGTGAGAGGAACTCACATGGTTTTGCGTATATGTTTATCTAAGCATACATTATATATATATATATATACATATATATATATGTATATATATATATATATATATATATATATATATATATAAATCCATATACATTGTTAAGTATAGTTGAAGGAAGTCGTATTTGTCCAATATAACAAAGCCCTTGCGTTCCCCATCGCGTAGCGTTTTGATGTCCGAAAAATTATAAGCGCATTTAGATGTTTCTTTGTCAATTTATGCTGGTCTGCGCATTTAAACGATTTCGGAAGTGAAGCCGGATCAACTAAAGCAGCGTTAAACCAAATAAAATCTAGTTGATTGCGCGGGTGGTGGTAGCAATTCTTTAAATCAAATTTGCGAGCTTGAAGTAAGTACCAATCACATTGTATTTGGCCAATCATCGAAAAGTATATCTAAAATACCGCCGGTCGCCAGTAGTGCATTTAACTGGCGGTAGTTTTGCTATGTTGTTGTTTAATTCAAGCTCGCAAACTTGATTTTAAGAATTGTTCCAACCACCGGCGCAAACATTGATTGTTTAAATACTTCATATCTGATCATTTAATTCTGTTTCAATTGTACAAAATATTGATTGAAGAGACGTTAGCTTACACGTTTTGTAACTGCTTAATCTGTCTCGTATCGATAAAAAAACGCTAAACTATCCTTCTGCGCGAATAACAGTGTACCTAATCTAATTTTCTAATGTGGTTTGCCTACTTTCTAACTTTGATGTTTGTGACGCATAACTACCAAAAATTAGACCCAACATAGTTGATTTGACGTAGCAAGCTGTTTTTAAATCACCGAGGTACCGACGTCATTGTATTAAGATTTTGCTTATATAATGATGGTTGGATTATAGCTTTTACGAATTATATTCTATTCAGGAAGGTATTCAGCGATCCACTGAATGAACTTGACGCTAGACATTTAAGGTGGGAAACACATATTATTATTACAATTATTATTTTTATTATTGTTAATATTATTAATAATGTAAACAATATTACTCTCGACACAATTTGAAATTCCTAAAATCGTATGCTTCACTGCCTCATAGCTATGATGAAATCCAATAAAAGTGGAAAGGTTACAGATTAAAGAGGGAAACGGCGAAGTTTTGGTAAGGAGCGCACGCCTGAGCAGCGTAGAAGTGAGGTCACGTCAGACTCCTTAAAGCACACCAGCCAGAGTGAGTAAACAACTAGTCGAGTCTGATTTACACGTTAACTCTTATCAAAAAGACGGATTTGACTGGAGTTTCAAACACGATATTTGGACCTCTGGGTCTCCTGAGATGCCATGAAGACTCCACCTATGCGATTAACCAAAAAATGAGTTCGCATGTAATTAAAAATTTTGCGTAGTATGCGAAAGGCTGGCTCAGTGGTTAGAGAAACAGATTCCGAAGCAGACGTGCCCCGGTTTAAGCACATTTCGCGGCGAATTCTTTGCAGTACATGAAGAGTTCCCGATAAGGAACCTTGATTTAAATTAAATGATTTTGGATGTCTTCGCTTAACTTTCTTTAAATTCTTCTATTTCTCGCAAGTTTGGCGTTGTGTTTTATGGCGATTTGCGGAGGCCTGACTCGAAATACGGTCTTCCATGCCTATATTCTAGTGTGCATTTTAGGGAAAATCTTGACCTTATTCTGTTCATATTAATTTCTTATACAGGTTATGACTACGAGTTGGATTATTTGGACATGGATCCAGACTCTCTGCTGGCTGACAGTGCCAACATAACTGCAAGTGCAACCTGTGGAATCTACAGGCGAGAACGCTTCTGCAGATTGGTTGAGCATGGCAGTTCAGGGCGGTATTACTCGAGAAAGTAAGTAATGCGAGACAGCGCCAAAATGTCTTCAGACAACAGTTTATAATATTGCCATTGTAGTTTCACGCAGAAGTGTGACTCTACAATGGGATAGGACTTTCTTAGTTATTTTTGATAGCATAACGTTTGGTTGAATAGTCATATTGGCATAAAAAATCAAGACAAACTTGCCAACTGTGTATTGGGAATTGCATACCTAGTAGCAAGTAAATTCAAATAGAACCACGAGGATAAACCAAGGTGAGCTTGAAAGAAAGATATAAGCACACGTACACATGCGTCTCGTGCCAACTGGCGACTCATCAGTAGGTGTCGGTATTACGCCCTATACACATAATGTATCTGGGTGAGAAATGTGGGACAATTGGAAGGTACAATCTCATACACGAATGTGTATATCGGCAGTAATGTAGCTAACTTCGTATTAAGCTACATTTTCGAGGCTTTTATCTAAAACTAACTCCATTACTGTTTGTATACACATTTGTATAGGAGATTATACCATCCAATTGTCTCATATTTCTTAATTAAATATATATTTGGTATAAGGCTTATTATCGGTTCCTACTGATGAGTCACCAGTAAGCAGGAAACGAATGTGCTCTTGAGATTGTGCTTTCCGTTTACGCTGTCTTTGGTTTATCCTTCTGGTCATAATTGGACTAATTTGTTACTAGATGCGCAACACCCAATACGCAATTGCATGTGTATTATCTCTCAGCAACAAACAGTATAAAACTTGATAATTGTCAGAAGTTCTTTTGCTATTCAGTTATACGAAAATCCTTTTTAAAATATATACTATGCATCATATCACAATTATTATCTGACGTTTTGTTCTTTCAGCGCGATTTCCTATAAACAACGATTTAATTTTACGCTCAAAAATGAAACTTTTGCGTAATTCAATCTCGTAAATTTTAGTTAAACTACTGTTATCATCTCGCGCATAAAAAAGAATTGCCATTAATTCTTCTTGCAATTTGAAGAAATGTTCATTCTGTATCCAAATAAAATTTTTAGATAATTACTGGCGACATCTTGTGTCTCCTTTACAACATTTAAATAGGCTTAGCTTCGCGCTCAAATTCTTATCCATTCTGTCCAAACGGCACAATTTATCATTCGAACAATCAGAGTTGCATTATTTGTTCTTTGTTAGCGCTAGTTTGATGAAGTGTGTGGCTTCTCTTTCAATATAACGCCGAATAACGCTTGGATACTGTTTGTGGCGAAGAACCAATATATATGCAAGTATGCATTAGGTGTTGCGCAATTAATAGCGAATTAGTTCAGTTGTGACCAGAAGGATAATCCAAGGACAGCATGAATTGGATGTATAATCTCGTGCACATTCGTTTTGTGCTTACCTGCGACTCATCAGTAGGAGCCGGTATTACGCCATTTACTCACTATAAATTGGGGTGAGGAATGTTGGAAAATTTAAAGGTACAATCTCCTAGACGAATGTGTAAACCTGCAGTAGTGAAAACAACATCACATAAAGTCTCGAAAATGCGACTTCAACGCTGATTCTTTCTATATAATATATATACCGAGAATGTAAATGATATCAACACTATGGATATTGCGTCAGTACGCGATTATACTTTCGTTCATGCTGCCTTTGGTTTATCTCTCTGATAATAATTGAACTAATTTTATACTAGGTGCGAAAAACATAATAAATAATTGCATTTATATTAGTTCTCCGCCTCAAATGGTATCTAACTAATATATATTTAATTGAATGATGTCATGATTATCGCGGAATGTGATAACTGATATCGATCAAGGCCAGCAATAATTGTCCAGAAATAGTTCTAATTCTCAATTTTGTTGAACTATAGAATAAATTGAAATCCATCGTGTTGGTCTCATGTACAGACTCGGCAGCCATAGCGTTAGTACCATGTACCTTTTCAGTACTATAATGTTGGTATGTATAGCCATAGTATTGGTATCCTATTAGACTCAGTATATATATATATATATATATATATATATATATAACACAAACGCATACACACTCACCAACTAGCCAAAACAAGAAACAGAAGTAAAAACGAGTCAGATTTGTTACCACTAGCATAATCAATTGAAAACCCAAAATCTATAAATATATATGATTATATAAGAGATGATTAGTATTCACGAAAGAAATGGGCTTTATCCACTTTGTTATTAATGTGTTCTGTATTCCTAATTATAAATATACTGTGTTAAATTAAAAAGGTATGGATATTATAAATATATATATATATATATATATATATATATATATATATATATATATATATATATATATATATATATATATATATAATAAGTAAGTTAGCGCTGAAATCGCCTTGTTGAGACTTTATATCAAGTTATCTGAACTACTGCAGTGGTTAAAGGGCGTAATACCGGCTCCTACTGATGAATCGCCGGTAAGCACGAAACAAATGTGCATGAGATTATACTTTCCGTTCATGCAGACTTCGTTTTATCCTTCTGGTCATATTTGATCTTATTTCTAATATCTCCGCAACCTAAAAATGTAACATGCCTTTTTAATTTAACTTAAAATGTGATTTTACCAATGTTCTTCGAACTAAAAGCAAACGTCAGGCAGCTGTGTACCAGCCTCGTGAGAATCGAAAGTTTAAAGACCGCAGTGGCAACTGGGTGGAGTGCGATTTTTGCGATGACAAAGACGAATACCGTCGGCATCCAATTGAGTATGTGACACGAGGAGAAAATGATCTGTGGTGGCAAAGTCCATCTTTAGCCGAGGGTCTTCAGTACCACAATGTTACCATTAACATCGATCTACAGCAAGTATGATACCGCTTTTATTCTCTTTCCTAATTAAAGCTGTGATTATGTTATCATTAACGATTATAGCATTCAATCGTTCATTTATTTGTACGTTTATGTTAAAGCAAGTCTACATATAAAGAAGTATATTTATTTAGATTTTATAGGCAAAACTTTATCTCCACTAAAGATGTCATTCTTACTAATATATTTAATCCTACTATTAAACATATGAAACATATTTCTGTTCGAAACAGTACTAATAATATATCTTTTTTTGCTATGTTGTTCGGCGATAGGTTAAATACAATGTGATTGGTGCTTACTTCAATCCACCCGCGCAATCAATGATTGTTTAATTGTATTGCCCAGATATATGTATAAGTGACGAAGGCTGTAAACAGTTAATGTTCGTGACTGCATAGAAATCGTGCAGCCGACATTTTCAGTCGAGTACAAAGTATGCGAGACTACTTGAAATCACAGCTGCATAACTAATTTAGCTTTCCATATATATGCAATGCGGTTTGATCCCCGATAGTCAGTTTGCCGTCGTACTCTGATGATGCTCATGGAAGGTGGAAACGCGTTATGCATGCGACTGGCGGTAGTTTTTCTATGTTGTTCCACAACTGGTTAAACTCAATGGGGTTGGTGTTTATTTCAATCTCGCGATCATGATTTAAATAAATAAAATAATTGAGTTTGTTTAATAATGAAAAAAATCTTCAGCTTATTTAGAGCATCAAACGCCTTCTCAATTTCGGTGAACTATAGCATACACTGATATCCATCATGTTGGTATTATGTACCGTCTCGGCAACCATAGTGTTAGCACCATGTACCTTTTCGGTACAATAAAGTTGGTATCGGGTACTGACACAATAGCCATAGTGTTAGTATCGTTTACAGACTCGGCATATATATTATAAAGAGTGAGTTAGCGTTGGAATCACATTGTTGAGACTTTATATAAAGTTAGCTCTACTACTGCAGGTTTACACATTCGTCTATGAGATTGTACCGTCCTATTATCCTACATTCCTCACCTAAATGCATAGTGGTTAAAGTGCGCAATGCCGGCTCCTACTGATGAGTCGCCAGTAAGCACGAAACGAATGTGCACATGAGATTATACTTTCCGTTCATGCTGCCTTTGGTTTATCCTTCTGGTCACAACTGAACTAATTTTTTACTAGATTCGCAACACCTAATACATACTTGCTTATATATTAGTTCTCTGCAACAAACAGTATTTAAAAATACAAGTAATTTTTAAATCCAATTCGATGTCGTATTCCAGAACGTAGGTGAAATACATTGACCGGTTCGATGACAGAATCTTGCAATATTTGACACTGTTCATTAAAAAAACATTGACAGTCTGGGTGGTGTGATATACAATAATATAAACTTTTGTCCGTCAATTGATGAAAAGAAAGCCGTATTTCACTCCTAAAAGCCTTGCTTAATTTTACTGGGCTCAATTATTAACTGTTTAGGAGGCTTAATTTGTGGATAACCCCCTACTAGATCACTTTTTATGTAACGGACTGCATTATTTTTTCCTATGTGTAAAAATGGCAAATCCCAGGAATGTATATAAGAATTCTTCCCTTATGTTTTTTCGTGTTTATTGAAATTTCGCCACAAACATAGGATTTCTGAATTTGCTTGTAGAATATAAGTTATTTGAAATTTGATTCTTTTTGTGCTGCTCTAAGTAAATCGTTAACTTTCAATAAAGGTGTATCAAATCGTCTATGTTTTGCTGAAAATGGGCGATTCGCCACGACCCGCCAATTGGATACTTGAGCATTCAATTCACGGGGACGTCTACAAACCGTGGATATTCTTTGCGGAGACAAAAGAGGAGTGCGAAGCCCTCTACCATCCGTTTTCCAATCAGAACATCAAAACTATTGCGCAACCTCGCCCCTCACTGCTAGAAGATGATGAGGTAAAGTTAAACTAATGCTCAGTTTCAATGCTGTTTTAATTTACTTGTGGATTGGTTTTCTTATTAAAATCCGTCCACTCAAGCTGGAGTATGTGGATTTTGATGGTTATTTAATTCATCCGTCCAATTGTGTAGTTGGAAACTGTTACGGTGTCTTTATTTATTATATAAAATATGATTGATAAAAGATTGCATTGACAGTCTCGTTATTTTACGTTAGCCGAAAACTTACTTCAGTACGCATTCTTATTGATGATTATGTCGGGCATTTGTCTGGCACTATATTTCCAAATATATTGTTGACTTAAATTGTATTACCTTTAAGCACGGAACACATTCACGAATGAGATAACTGACTATGCCACAATCTCTTGCCTTTTTCTTGTTCATGACAATTGATATCACTCGTAGGTCGATATAATCTTGAATTGTTACATTTCCAGGTGCACAGATTTAATTTGTACAGGATATGAGTATGAATATGTATTTGTTTGAGATACCATTAGTTAGTGTAGGCTCCGTATTCGGTCTTTTCCAAACCATAGAATAATACTATATTCTTTCAACAGATTTACTAACCTCTCTCTCTTTATACCCTATTGTGAACAGCCTGAGATTAGGTAAACCGCGAGGTTTGGCAGAGGATTAATTTAATATAGAGTCAAATTAAATATAATTTTAGGTAGTTTCCTCACACTACGGAAAAAATAAATTTAAATAAAAATCGAGACAGCACGGATAGGCGTGTATGTCAATCCATATGGTTTGCTTATACTTATTCTATAAATGTCACTTAAGATTAGAGTATACATGTGCGTGAGGGGGGGGGAGGGGTGATGTGGATATTTTTGTGTATACCAGTGAGTATAAAAGAAAAAGTATTAAGCCTGGATATTAGAGCAGACATTGAAACATACTTTAGGATGTAAAAGAAAAATAAATAGATCTGTCTTAAATGAGGATACCACATTTGCCACAAGTTATTATTTTTCCTGTGAGTATGGTGTCAATCCTGAAGATGAGACTGCAGATGAAGTCTCAGAAATTCGGAAAACTATCCGAAAATCTGGTTTCAACGTCATTTTCAGACAAGCAGCTGATGCACGGCTTGAGAGTTGAGGGACACGTGCGAACCCATCATTCTAGGCCAAATTAAAGCTTTTTCACCTGGAAATGTAAAGAGCTCAAGGTTTTTTCCAACCTACGGATGTTATCAACTGTCCCGCACAAGAAAAACACGATGAGAAAACAAACAATAAAGACAGCTCTGCGCAATGTACAACAACAGTCAATAACCAGCTTTTTAATGGTTAATTCTTCACAGCTAATAATCTTTGCACTTTAAACTTCCAATTTAATGACGCTATGATGATAACGCAAGTGTGCTAAATAATGTCGATTGATGCCAGTGTTGAAGCGTTTGATGGGAAGTATGTATTCACTTAGATTGGTAGCATCATTTAAATATTTATTCTCAGTGTCTCCAGCATATCTGGAAGAACCATGCCAGGCTGTCATCGGTACCAGTTTGACACTTCGTAAACTTTACCTCGAGCCGACGCTTTGATTCCAAGCTTTTCGTTGTATGCGTTCAACACAGTTATAAAACAATTATTGAAATATCGTCAATTCTGAGATCTATTTATTTTAAACACTCACAGCCACAGATTGTTAACGTTTATCCCCTCAAGTTTCTGTGAGGCCAACCACCTATAATCCCGTACTCAGTGCAATAAATTTTGAGGAGGGAATTAGGGGGGCGAACAATTGTGAAAATTGCTTATGAGGGTGCATTAACAAGGTTGAAGGAGCTTATTTCTAAAAATATTCCTTTTCCTTATATATATATATATATATATATATATATATATATATATATATATATAAGGTTTAGGGCGTATATTCTTGCGATCATAGCCAACAGAATAAATTAAACTTAATGCATGTTCACGGAGGAAGTAATTAGAGAACTTCTTTAACATAAGTATGTAAGTTTGTGCGTGCAAACGTGTGAGTTTGCTGATTTATGTGTGGATAAACAATTTTTGAAGTTCTAATGTTTAGTTTTATAGAAAAATTTATATTTTTAACCTTAACAACCTGTTACTCTGAGTGTTTTAAATGAATGTAATTAGGTCAGGTTGAACGAGAATTTAGCTATTTAATTTTAAACACTATTATACAGTACTGTTTCGTCTATTGTTAATTAGGAGGCTTCAGTGCAAATTTTCTCCTCGAGATAAGTTTTATGAGGTGTCGAAGGAGTACCAATGACAGCCAATAATTGTTCTTCGAGTTTTAAAAGGCAATGTCTGTTAATGTATTCGAACTTCAAAATTAAATCGTTAAATATTATATACAATTTGGCTGCTATAATATAGCGTTATAAATTATTTAAGCTGAAGTAGATTGTAATACCGCTTTAATGTGTCTATGTATATAAGATTATACAGTCTAATTGCATATGTAACCAATCCAAAAATACACTGGAATTTGTGCATAGTACATATCCCTATTTATAAAATGCCAAAAAACATAAGAACATACTTCGATGAGATTACAACACCTTGTTTATGCTGACTTAGACATATTATCCACGAGTTTCATCTATCAATGTAAAAAATGATTGATTTAACTTAATTGGCCCAAGATGCGTCATTTTGTATAATAGATTACTATTGTGCAAGGTAGAGTTTAAGAAGGAGATTTGCTCAGTTTGTATAATACGTAATTACACAGAAAAATGGATGCATTTGGTATATTGTCGGTTGACTAATTATCATTAAAAATGAGAAAATCAATTACGTTCAATCAATTATTGTTTTATTGTATTGTCTATATATATATATATACCGCTATATATATACTATATATGTGTGTGTGTGTGTGGAGAAAGATGAAAACAGTTGATGTTCGTGACGGCATAGAAATTGTGCAGTCGACATTTTCGGTCAAGTAAAATATATGCGAGATTACAAGAGGTGAGAGCCGCAAATCTAAGTTTTCTTTCCATATATATATATGCAACATGGTTTAATCAACGCTAGTCAGTTTGCCGTCGTACCTTGATGATGGTCATGGAAAGTCGAAACGCGTCAGTTCGCGTGACTGAAGGTAGTTTTTGATATGTTGTTCGGTGACTGGTTTAATACAATGGGTTTGGTGTTTACTTCAAGCTCGCAAACCTGATTTAAAAAATTGTTACCACCCGCGCAATCAATTATTGTTTAATCAATTATCTTCTCCGTTAGAAAAGGTTTCATACTTTGGTCTCGACCAGAGTAGTCTAATAGTTCAATTACGTATATATTATTTGTTTTTGCTTGCTACTAACCTCTAGCTAATTATGTATACGATATGTGGAAGTCAGCATGAACTAACGAGGAAGTTCATGATCACGTATTCTTTGTTCTTATTAATTTTATCGACTGACCAATTTTGGTTTTACCTTCTTTTGGTGCGCGTTTATGCAGCGAAACATTTGACTGAAAATATTTTTATAATTTCGCCTATAATTTACTCGCTGTGTGGCACAAAATCTTTACGTTTTGGTGTCTATTTAATGATCCAAACGGAAATAGATAGGATCCGGTGAATAGAACGTTGATATTAGTTAGTTTTATTTTAAACCAACGCATATAATTTTAGTCTCATAATTTCAGATTGTTTGAGCGCAATGTCACTACTCAAAATGCTTTATATCACATTTTGCAATAATAGTCATTTTCAATCAAATGACTATAACTCACTAAGTTTCATCAAATTTTGCTTTGGCTCAAACCAAATATTCACGTCCTCAAAATAAACGCCCTTCAATTCGATAATGGATTGGCAGCCTTAACAATATGAATGAAGGATGTCAAATATTCCACTTTGTTAAATTCATGCCAATGAGGTCATTAGCGAATGAATATGGTTGGCAAATTTCTCATGGACGGTCTCGTGGTTCAATTTGACGTTTGTCTGGCGAATTCATGTAAATCTTTCCTGTATGCGATTATTACCACTTTAATAGACAACGCTTGCTGGATAAAGACTAAAACGCTTATAAATACATATTGGTTTGCGGGTGTATAGTTTCGGCATTATATATAACATGTCAGGCTTTGGCAGCCGATTGGATTAAGCTACATAAATCATATTTATTTGACTGGGTAAGGGAGTTAATTAATGTGAGTTAACTACTAATTAATTTAATTATAATTAGTTTTTAGATTTTCATAAATCTCTGTTGTTTTGGTGGCAAATACCAATAATTTTGCATCTTGACAAAATTGACCTTAATATTTGACAGTTGGTCGACATATCTAAATTATTGGAGTACATCAAGAGTGAAAAAATAATTTGTTTATATGTTTGTGATTTTATACTTCACATATAATCAAATTAATTTATCATAATAAATATTAATATTTTGTTTACAAATTTGATATATATATATATATATATATATGTATGTAATATATATATATATATATGCGATACTTCAAAAACTAGTAGCACTTTTTAAGATTTTACCTTGTTTAAAACTTTTATCCGCACACAATTTACAATGTATCTGCAACGCTCATTTAATCGGCAGATAAAAAGAGGCCGAAAACGAGAACAAATCAGCATATTCCTCAAAAAAAATTAAAAAGAGATGCAGCTTCTGCACAGAAATCAACGATTTTTTAACATACATACCGCAAATCATATTATAAATTCTAATAATTTTTCGCCACTAAACAGGGCAAAATCTGAATTAATGCTTCTGTCTTTTGAAACTATCGCAATCCATATGCCTAACCCTTGCTTAGATGTGCAAAATAAATCTTATTCATGGATTGCAACTCTTTTTTCTCCTATATATATATGTATATATATATATATATATATATATATATATATATATATATATATATATATATATATATATATATATATAAAGGTTTTTATTTACCGGTTATTACATAGGAGATTGCACTTTGCTCCAAACCGATTGTGTGTAATTTCATTTAGTTTGTTATCGAGATTTCAATTGTCAAAATCAATAGATTTATCAAGAGACTTAAATCTCCGGATGAAATTAGAAGTTTGCAAAACAAATGAATCATGTAGGGAAAGTTTAATCTCAAGTATGGATTTGCTGTAGTAACAGGTGCGCAATACGTAATACACAATTGCAAATATATTGGCTCTCAGCAAAAATAAGTAAATAATTATTGTATAGTTAATTAATGTCACTGATCTGTTACGAAATTATACCAGGTTGAATATTTTCACCCCAATAAGAATTTATTATACGTCTATAAGTGTTATTTGCTTATATTTTAATGGTTATGCACATAACATACGAATAATTCACATGGTACTGAATTCGTTTCTCGATGACGGTATCGTGTTAAAACAAGGAGAAACTTCTCAGTGCTTTAGCCTGGCGAGCGGTTAGTCACAGCGATTTGTATCTATGACCATTCTTAATTATCGGTTGTATTGTTCTAATATCTTAGTTGAACTGAAGCTTTTGACTCCTTCATCCTTCAGCTGACTTCTCCCCATAGTCCGTCTTCTGTCCTCTCGTTTACTCCCCTTCACCTGTCTTTGACGTCTTTTGTTTTAACTAATATCTCTGATACGCATTATCGCATAAAAAGAATTATAGTGAAATTCAACCATATGGCTTTATTCAGCACAAACTGTCGGGGTAGTTCAAATAATTATTAAAAGACATATTTCACGGAAAATATTATTATGGGCTAACGAAAGCAGAATTCCTATTTGTATTAGATACTGTTTGTGACGGAGAACTAATATTTATATGCAATTATGTATTAGGTGTTGCGCACCTAGTGGAATTCGTTCTATTATGACCAAAGGACAAGGCCAAAGACAACATAAACGGAAGTGCAAGCCTCATGCACATTCGTTTCAAAGTGCTTATTGGCAACTTATCGGTAGGAATGAGCATTACGCTCCTTTAACTACTATATATATTTGGTGAGGATATCAAGTTATCACATTTCGCGGTAAGCTGACATCTAATTAAATTCAATATAAAAGTTAAATGCTGTTTTTACTTGGAGAGCTAATGTATATGCAAGTATGTTTTGGTTGTTTGCGAACCTGATTTTATATTAGTTCCAGTTGTGACCAGAGGATAAACCAAGGTAACATGGTGGCCCGGAAAGTGTAATCTCAAGTGCACATTCGTTTCAACGCTTCACTGGCGACTCATCAGTAGGAGCCGGTATTACGACCTTTAACCACTATATATTTGGGTGAGGAATGCGGGAAAATTGGACGGTCTCCAGTTAGCACGAAACGAATGTGCACATGAGATTATACCTTCCGCTCATGCTGTCTTCGGTTTATCCTTCTGGTCATAATTGAACTAATTTGATACTATGTGCGCAACACCTGATACTTCGCCGTGGATGCTCATCCAACTTACATAAGCCTCATGAAAGTACAGGAGGAATTATGATCTCGAAATTATTAAACTAGTAACTAAACAGAGCTTTCGTACCAAGTTGAAATTCCGCGTGTATTTATAGAGATAAACGAACATTATAACAATTATTTTAATCAAGGTTGCGATCTTGAAATGAACACCTTACCCACTAATTACTCACATTTTTCAGTATATACTAAGAATTGTATAGTGTAGAAAAGGCAATTCATCCAGTAGACCGGTTTCGTCCTTATTGGGGACTCATCAAGTAATGGCCAGAATTTGCCGCGGACAGAATACGAACCTGGGCACGTCTGCTTCGGAATCTGGTGCTCTAACCACTGAGCTATCCTGCCGCACACTACACTACACACAATTTTCGGTTATATACTAACTAATGTAACTTGGTTAGTCAATTTTTCCTTTAGGTGGAGCTCATATGGCGTCCATTTAGACCCAAAGTTCCAACTAACCATGCCCAATCTGTCGTTACTGAACAGACACCACATTACATGGGGAAGTGGTATTGAAATGAACATTTATATAATTAAACTAACATTGGTTGCGCGGGTGGTGATAACAATTATTATAATCAAGGTTGCGGTCTTGATATAAACACCTGAACCATTAATTACTTACATATGTCAGTATAAACTAAGAATTGTATAGTGTAGAAAAGGCAATTCATCCAGTAGACCGGTTTCATCCTTACTGGGAACTCATCATGTGCTGTCCAGAATTTGCCGCGGACAGGACTTGAACCTGGGCACGTCTGCTTCGGAATCTGGTGCTCTAACCACTGAGCCATCCTGCCGCACACTACACTGCACACAATTTTCATTTATAAACTAACTAATGCAACTTGGTTAGTTTATTTTTCCTTTAGATGGAGCTCATATGGCATCCATTTAGACCCAAAGTTCCAACTAACCATCCCCAATCTGTCATTACGTACTGTATTTGTTTGTATCTCTTAACTCACGGACGTGGCGACTGTTTGTCTGTATGCCAGTTTAAGTTTAAACTCTTCCAATTCAACATTCACTCGAGTTGCAAATGTGTGCTAAATTGAAACATCTGTCACGTGTAAGAAGAAGTTGAAAATTTTATGTCATAAAAGTTTGAATTTAAAAACTACTTCCTTCGCCAACTGAGACTTCAAAACATGTTTCATGTAAAGTTACTTACGCCCAAGTACAAGCCTGAGTCGCGTTTTCTCACGGTAAATGAAGTGGATTATAGTCTGTACGACGCAAGAAAATAGCAATTTCAAAGTTTCATTTAATCCAAAAACTGTCTGCTAAATGAAACAGTTGTGCAGAAAATGTTTGAAAATGCGCAACATGCACTCTCCTCTACATTCGATCGCACGAGAAAAAGAAATATGTCGTATGGTGAAGTGTGTGATGCATAAGAAATTATGAAAGAGTGCTTGCAAGAATAAATTTCACAGATGAAAGCAGTATTTTGTCAAAATTTGTCGTTAAATCCTTCCACTCTCTAAGCTGTTGTTAGCAGATTTGTTGTTTAAATCGCGTCTTTTGAATTGAAATTGGTAAAATCTCGTTTTAGCCAGTTAGCATATATATATATATATATATATATATATATATATTATATATATATATATATATATATATATATATATATATACAAATAACTGTGTAGAAAATCATAATTCCATTCTATCTAACAAATCACACAACAAAACCAAACTACCGACAGTCTGATTTATCATACATTAAATATAAATTGGGGTTTGAATCTCGCTGGTCAGTTTGCTGTAGTACTCTGGCGATGGGGATTGTAGGTCGAAAATAACCAGTACGTGTGTCCGACGGTAGTTTCTCTGTGTTGTTCGACGACTGATTTAACACCATGTTATTCTTGTTTACTTCAATCTCGCAAACTTTATTCAAATAATTGTTAACCCCACCCGTGCAATCATTGATTATTTAATTGTATTAACTATATGCATTATGTGAAAGCTGCAAACAGTTAATGTTCGTGAATGCAGAGAAATTTTGCAACCGACATTTCCCGTCAATTGCAATGTATGCGAGACTACTAGACATTGGAGCCGTAAATAAAATATTGATTTCCACATATATGCATTTTGCTTTGCTCCTCGCTATTCAGTCTGCCGTCGTACTCTGATGATGATGATCATGGAAGGTCGAAACGCGTCAGTGCGTGCGACTGGCGGTAGTTTTGTGATGTTTTTTTGGCGAAAGTTTAAATACAATGGGATTTGTGTTTACTCCTAGCTCGCGAACTTGATTTAAAGAGTTGTGTCCACCACCCGCGCAGTCATTGATTCTTTAGGCTTTTAATTTGTTGCTGTTGCCTGTGCGTGAGTTGCGTGGTGTAGATAATTGCCCGTGTTTTCATCATGTCCCCTGTGGAAAATCGCAGGATACGCAGATTGAAGTACAGATCGATTTTCTATTTATAGAGTTTCAGATGTTTTTTTTTCGAATCTCAGCTTAATCGACAAATTCCTTAGGCACGTGTTCCAAACCTAAAGGTTTATTTCTCCTTCAAGAAGCATGGTGTCAGAATACAGGATGCCAGAGACAAGGGCCACATTTGTTTGAATTTATCTTAATTAACAAATGTTTGTATTTGCGCAAACCCATACAGAAGCAGGCATGCTCTATTACTTTGTTTTTTAAAACTTGTGATGATGAGTGAACTGACAAAGATGGCCGCCAAAAGCCATCGAACTATTTTGAAGAAACAAAACAATTGCAATTTAGCCTGTGTTAATCAAAACCTTTGGATCATGTAATAAAAAAGTCATTTTCGTTTCCCTTATTCTATGTGGGGTATATCAACGTTGCTCAGAGTTTAAGGAAAGGACAACCTATGCCCAGAATAAAATGATTAAATTAAGTGACTAAACTTAAACACATTGACAAATCATTTACCACATCTTAGGCATCAATTAGCTGCAAAAGTGATAATCACCCATGCTCACACGTATACCCAAATGTCAGCACCAAGACAACAAACGACAATCGTACGCTTTCACAAATATATATATATATATATATGTATAAAAATAAATACAAATTAAGGAAGTACCCATTTATTTAATTGCAATTGGACCCACCATGCTAATTATAACTGAAATTGTAATAGATTATTTTCCCGATATAGCTAGCCTACTTATCCACAATCAATATTCAATAATGAAACGGTATTTTTGACATAGTATATATATATATATATATATACCATAACTTCATATATATATATATATATATATATATATATATATATATATATATTACTGTTTATAATCAAATGCAAAATAATTATATAAAACAAATATTTTTTCAAATTAAATATTGAATAAGGTTATTTATGCAACTAAACGAATTTAGTGTTTCATCCTTACTCAGTCCTCGTCGAGTATTTGTCAGAATTTCCGCGGTCAATTTTCAAACCAAAGGGAGTTTGCTTGAGGGTCTGACAACTAATCCACTATGCCGTTTAAGCCGAAATGGCACGGAATCTTGTTTATAATGCGCGGTCTAGAGGCGAGAGTTGAACGTTTTGATGAAAAGCAAAAACGACTAAGTTATACATAACGGAAGCATGAAAAAAAATTTTTTTTTATAACTATAAGTGTAATGCAACACGCGATTTCGCCGACGTTGTAGATGCATTTCAATACTGAAGCAAATTTACTTTGGTTCGGACGTGTGACGGGGCGAGTCTGACAAACACGTGAAGAGTTCTCAATAAAGACGACACTGATTTAATTAAAAAAGTGCATTTGCTATTTTAGGCAACAAATAATTCAGACAGTCAACACAACTATGATTGAATCCTGCAACAAACCAGAGCATATTGGCTTCGGAGTGTGGTACTCTATCCTCTGCATTACATCTGCCATATAATATACTTACTTTTTAATAGGATTGGAACCTATAAATTTTGTCCTTCTGTCTTGCAGATTGAGCCTGTGGCATCTCTTTAAACCTAGAGTTCTCCCTAGCCACCTCAAATCTGTCATTATGGAACTAAAATTGTTACATTTGGTATGTGAAAAACACACACACACACACACACACACACATATATATATATATATATATATATATATATATATATATATATATATATATATATATATATATATATATATATATTACAATTTGCTCAATACCAGTTATTTTTTGCTGCAATAATGTCTAAGGTGGTTGGAAATGTTTCCAAGCCTATTGGTAAAGCTACTTTTTTAAATATATAATTAGTATTTATATCAAGCCTGAAACTTTTTTTAAATATGCTTATCTCCACCCGCCCAATGATAGATTGTCTATGTGATAAACTGATAGACATAAATTTAGATTGACTATTTAGTTAAAAAGAGAACTACTCATATTTGAATCAAGTAACATAACGTTTATGGTGTGTAGTTAATTGCTTTTAAATTAAAGTGATTCTTGTTGTCTTTCAAACCGTTATGTCAGTACTGTCTCGTTCTTTAGGTTTTATGGTCTTAACCACAACTTGTCAAACGGTTGAATCACTGTTTTGTGAAACTCCTTCAAAATAAATTTAATTTACTATCATCAAAATGACTTGGTTGGTTGTTTGAATTGGCATTTCGCTATAATTATTACCGGTCTAATTGTTTCTCTTGTATTGTAGTCAGTTCAACAAATTTGGTCTTTTGTAAATTTTATGGGTTTAGGCTACCAGCGAAATGTGTCCGTCACGGTCATCATCAAACTAAGACATTGGCAAGTAATGAAACTGTGAAAATGACCAGTTGGCTTGCTTACAGTCTGGCTATCTTTATTTCTTTGTGTGAATTCAAATAGTTTTTAAGCTAAACAATGTCAGAGGTTCAATTAACTTAAGTTCATTCGTGTATAGACTAAGAAGCGGACTTAAGCGTGTACATCAAATCAAGCATGTATTTATTTTATATACAGACCCACACATGCACACACTAAACACAAACACACACACACACACATATATATATATATATATATATATATATATATATATTGTTTGAGGACATACCATAAATATAAATTTAAGCTACTTTTAGTCGAATTTATTGAAAAATATTTTAAATTCTGAATAATGTGCACTGCTTCGCGTAAGTGAAACACGTTAAACCGCATAAAATTCAAATATTTTGTGAAAAGCCATCTCACACTTATTTAACTATTAGGTATGGCGAAACTAGCAACAAGTCACTTTACATAGAACTAGGCGGATATACCGGACAGCGTTAGCCAGATGGGTAAGCCCAGTGGCCTTGTTGGTTTCTGTGCACTGGCTACCCGCAGATAGGAAACGGCACTACGCCGAGAATCATATCAGGTGATGCGGGTCGTATTGGCGCCCTAATCAGCTGTGCAAACAGAAAGCTTGAATTGCATACCTCATATACAGGTACCAATATTCATTCAGTCATTGGTGCATCCGCTTCAGCCAATGTAAACTAACTTGTCACTAGGTGTGCCATTTTTTATAAAAAAATATAGAATATCACATGCTCCGACTGTCCGGCCAAGGAATAACTTTTTGCAAGATTAAATGATTGGCGGATTTTGAGAAAAACAAATTAAATCTGCTGATTTGAGTATAAAAACAGTAAAATTTTATCTGGAGCAGGTTATGGACAATTTTAGTAAATAAAACAGTAATTTAGTTATTTAAATGTGATTTTAATTGTTTCATCGAACGAAAAGTTGTAAAAATAATCTTAATAATCATAAAAATGAAATATATAATAATAACGTTAATATAATATAATAATTAATTAATATTAATTAATTAATATAATAATCACGTTAATTTCAAGCTCAATGCTTGTACGTGCTTCTTCTGCTTACATAAATCCGGCTGCAATTTTTTTATCCATAAGGCTTCGTATGTGGCTAGCTTCCTTTTGTTATTGCATTTAGTAATTATCCTTAAATGCTGCGTCTGGAGAACATACGTGTGAGGTTTCACTGAAGTGTTGCGCAATTTAAGACGTGTATTTTCTATGCGAATTAAAACAGGCGTTTAGGTTGCAACGTTCTCTCTTTTGAGTATTTGGCCGTCTGGTCGATCGGCCTACGTAGGCAAATAGACAGTGCCTGGTTTATCTAAATTGCATATCTGGGATTTTTCAAGTCTTTTATGGATGACGAAATTATTTCATCTGTGTCTGAATATTTAAAAAATTTCTGGGCATACATAAAATGCTATTTGATTTTTGTTTCTTATGAAGTTGTTCTTGAAATGTGGAAGTGGTAGTATAATCTTTTTCTTATTAGTGTTTTGGTACTATAACTCTAAACTGGCAATAAAATTGATTACATTAAGAGACGTTAAACGAACATTGGTTGCGCGGGCGGTGATAGCAATTATTATACTCAAGGTTGCGATTTTGATAAAAGCACCTAACCCATTAATTATTTACATGTCAGAATAAACTAATAATTTTATAGTGTAGAAAAGGCAATTCATCCAGTAGACCGGTTTCGTCCTTATTGGGATCTCTTCATGTAATGGCCAGAATTTGCCGCGGAAATGGCTCGAATCTGGGCACGTCTGCTTCGGAATCTGGGGCTCTAACCACTGAGCCACCCTGCCGCACTCTGCACACAAGTTTCAGTTATATACTAACTAATGTCTTTGCAGTAATGAAAGATTGGCGATGGTTATTTGGAAATTTGGGTCTAAATGGATGCTATATGAGCTCCATCTAGAAGAAAAAAGACTAACCAATTTATACACAAGATCTGTATATAACTGAAACTTGTGTGTAGTTTGCGGAAGGGTGGCTCAGTGGTCAGAGCACCAGATTCTGAAGCAGACGTGCCCAGGTTCGAGCCCTGTCCGCGGCAAATTATGGCCAATACATGATGAGTTCCCACTAAGGCCGAAACCGGTATACTGGATGAATTACCTTTTCTACACTACACAATTCTTAGAATATACTGACAATTGTAAGTAAATAATGGGTCAGTTGCTTAAATTAAGATCGCAAACTTGATTATAATAAATGAAAATACGTTGTTATAAAGTTAGGTATACATTGGCTGACATGAACAAGATTTATTATTAATTTTGATTTTAATGGCGGGGAAAATGGAAATCACTTATAAAGGAAGTTTTAAATGTAGAAATTACAATATCTTCTTGTGTATATATATCCGATATAATTAACTGTTGTAGAAGAAGTATTATAAAATAAATTTATATATATATATAAATATATATATATATAATGCGAGCCTTAAAAATTTTATAGTGCCCTTTCCACGTGCAAAAAAGAAAAATAGATGTTATCAGATACGAGAGCCGCTTCTTTTTCATATTCGTCGCAAGTATCTACAAATGAATATCTCTTTATATATAAATTGAAAGGCGAAACAAAATTAAAAAAATTAACAATGTACAGAGTGGTAAATAAGAGAGCAAAAAATCAATTACGTGCGTCACATCCAGTTCAAGCTCAATGCCTGAACATGCTTCTTCTGATTGCATAAATCCGGCTACAGTTTGTTTATCCATAAAGCTACGTATATGGCTAGCTACCTATTGTTATTGCATTTAGTAATTATCATATATGATACGTCTGGAGAACACACACACACACACACACATAAACACACACACACACACACACATATATATATATATATATATATATATATATATATATATATATATATAAAGGAAAATTTTTTTAATGTTCAAATTTTTGAGCTTTAAATTGGGGAACGAAAAATTACTTGTGTGCTTTATCCACATTTTACCCTCAATGCCATAGTATGCTCTTTTATTTTCGCTTATTTGATAAAATTTCATTTTATCTGTGCATATTAAAAAGGAACTATGAGTTACGTGTATGCTGTACGTATACACTAGACATTCGTCAAATCGTCCTGTTTCGTCATTATTGATAACATTTGCCAAGTACTTTCACAAATCTGCCACGATCAGGACTCGAATCGCGGAAAATTTTCTTCAAAGTCTTGCACTCATTCACTGCGTCACCCGTCCAGCACACTACATGTTATGGACCGCTATATGCCAACTTATGCTTTAACCAGTATTTTCTTCAGTTGGAGCCAAATTGGCATCTCTTTCCAACTAAGGTTCTTACTAAATAAAACCAGTTCCGTCAAAATTGATCAGGCACGATGCCACCTGGCAAAGTTATATAGTTATTTAAATCAAGTGTGCAAGCTTTAAGTAAACACCAACCCCATTGTATTTAACCAGTCGTTGAACAACATAACAAAAATACCACCAGTCGCAACGCACTGACGCGTTTCGACTTTCCATGATCATCATCAGAGTACGACGGAAAAATGAATAGCGAGGATCAAACCGCATTGCATAAACTTGTAAAGCAGAATTAGATATGCGGCTCTCTCCTCTAGTAGTCTTGCATTCATTGTACGTGATTGGAAATGTCCTCTGCACAATTTCTATGCAGTCACGAACATTAACTGTTTTAGTTGCCATATATATATATATATATATATATATATATATATATATATATATATATATATATATAGACAATAAAATTGAACAATAATTGATTGCGCGGGTGGTGGTAACAATTCTTTAAATAAAGTTTGTGAGCTTGAAGTAAACACCAATCAAATTGTATTTAACCAGTCGTCGAACAACATAACAAAAGAATTTTTACCACCACCCGCGCAATCAAGTATTGTTTAAGTTACATGGTTGTTATATTAGTTGTTAATTTTACTATTGTTTCTGTTTTTACAATTTAGGTCTTTTGCACAACGTTCTATAGCCAGCCGCATGCACTGAAGTCTGGTGAGATAATTGTCACTTTGACTCTGGATCGGGAGAGCACGACGTACGGCCCAGATGGCCAAAGGAAGGCGGTGTCACCTAAGCTTATTGTAAGACGTTTACTTTAATTATGCTTTGTTCGTCTGTATCTTAATGCTTCTTATGAAACGCTAATCAGCACAGGAAGACTCTGTGTTATCATTTGGTAGATCAAGTCACATTTTTTTTGTTATCCAACGAACGACGCGGGTAAACGAGACTGTGCAACCGAGGATAGAAAATGTTGCGAGACAGCGCATTTAACGTCAAAGTTAATAAAGTACATTTTAGAGTAGAATATGTCATTGCCACCTTATTTTGCTTGTGAAGTTAACATTATTTTAACAACGACGGTAAATAACGTAACAGTACATTTACGTGTTATGTGTAACAGTATCAGGTGTATCAGAAATTTACTGTGCTACCATTCTTGAATTTTAAATTGTGCGTAATTTTCTTTAAAATCGGTGTGTGGATTGTCTACCCAAATTGTACCATAGGAGTTTACCGGCTCCTTTTATCTCAGCCGTGCTACAAACAATTTAAGACAATGGACGCTGTTAATTATCGCAACTTGTCAAACGCGAAGGTGGCAGAATAGAAGCTAAGTTCGGTCCTAAATCCAGTGGCATATCTTTCACATGGCATAACGGTTTTTTCTAATGAAAGTTCAGAGAGAGCTAGTGTGAGCGTTAGTTTTTAAGCGAAACCCTTAATGATCCATCCACCAGGTAGGTTGATCCAAAAACAGAAGTTAATAAGGGCAACATTTTGTATCATATTTACTATCAGGCTATAAATAATGTCTTCCATTTTGTGAAGCGGTTTTGATGCAACCATATCCCAATAGACGGAATTATATTGATATTATTAAATATTTGTTTGGAATATCTGGAGTTCTTCTTTTCATTTGTCTTGGTATTATCATTTTGACCTCGGAAAGCGTAAAAATTATTATTGGATATATTTTTTTCGTATGAGATAACTAATCAGGCTGATTATGCCAAATTTGCATTCCTTAGATCTTTGGAAATGGGAAAATTGCAACGAAAACGTAATACAGATCGGTACTCATGGGTACGGTTAGAAGGTTTGCGACAAATAATTGGCAATTAAAATTTAAAAAAAAACACATAATGAATAAATGCGAGGTATGCACGGTCAATATAATTAAGCTGCAGTACAGAAAATGCATTTAGTTAAAAAGTTAAAAGCATAAAGTTATTCTGTTCAAGATATCTTGAAATTTGCACTAAAAAACATATACATTACCACGAACAATTCGACTCCAAACCATTAAAATATGTTGGTTTTGAAACTCATATATTTTATTTGTAATATTACAAAAGCAATGTAAAATAATTATTTAATTAATTAATTTAAATAATTTAAAATTAAAAAAAATACTTGATAATCAATTTGAGCACACGAATACCCAAGATTTGTTCACCGAAGAACATTGAATCGGAGTTAAATTTGCTTTGCGAAACGTTGAGAAATAATGGATAACTCGAATGATTTATCGAATAAAAATTTTAAGCAACGCAAAAAATCTAGAGACCAATTTGGAGGCAAAATAGTTCAGAGATTAACGCTAAGTGTTCCCTGTGATGGTGATCTTCCGGCTGAGATCTTCAAAAGAAAAGTAATTCGAGCGATTAAAGCTCAGTTTTCGCAATACTGATGAGAGTTGTGTTCAAAACCTCAAAACGTAGGCGAACTAATGAAAAAGATAGCCACTCTGTGACATCAACATCTTTGTCTGTATACAAATTTCAATGTACCTGCAACGCTCAGTACATAGAAAGATCAAAAAGGCTAAAAAGTAGATAAAATCACCATCACCCTCACAAATTATTCAATAAGGGTGCAGCTCTTGCATAAAAATCAGCAATTTGTGTAAATTTACTACTCACAGGTAATGTTGTTAGTAGTAACAATTTTGCAATTCTGTACAAGGAAATATCAGAAGAAATGCCTGTCTTTTGAAGCTATTGCAATTAATAGGCTAAACCCTTGCTTAAACTTGCAGTAGGTAATTCAAAAAGAAATTAAACTGGACTGGAACAAAGACAAAATTAACAGGCCTTCAAAAATTGCCTAAGTTCCGCAAAATACAATACACTCGTCAATACGGATGCACTCACAATGAAAGCGATGACGCACCACATGACGTTACGCAAAAGAAAGGTCTAAATTGCGCAATATAAAGACAAACACAGCTAAGAGGGGATTGGTTACGAAAAATGTACAGTTGGGATTGGATGACAGAAAATATTAAAATATTAAAAACAATGGGATTGGTGTTTACTTCAAGCTCGCAAACTTGATTTAAAGAATCCAGAATAGTGGCAGTAGATACTGGCAGAATTATTATTTAGTAATTAAGGTTATTCCTTCGGTAGATTTTTTCTCACTTATATATATATATATATATATATATATATATATATATATATATTCTTTTGAAATACGAGCTTTAATAAAATTCATTGTACCCTTTTTATGTGCAAAAACAAAAAGAAATTTTATCAGATATATGAAAAGTTTCTTTCGCATGGTCTTCTCAAATATCTACTCATGAACATATCTTTATATATAAATTGGAAAGCAAAACAAGATTGAAATACGTGAACAAAGCGAGTGTGAAAAATAGAAACCAATCAAATTGCGTGCGTCACATCCAGTTCAAACTCAATGCTTGTACGTGCTTCTTCTGCTTACATAAATCCGGCTGCAATTTGTTTATCCATAAGGCTTCGTATGTGGCTAGCTCCCTTTTGTTTCTGCATTTAGTAATTACTTTGAATGCTACGTCTGGAGAACATACGTGCGTTGTTTCGATGATGTGTTGCGCAATAGCAGACGTGTATTCACAATGTGATTCGAAGCAAGCGTTTAAGTTACTATGTTCTCTCATTCGAGTAATTAACCGTCTGATTGATCGGCCTACGTAAGTTGATCGACAACTTGCGCATGTATATTGGTAAATAATATTTGATATCGACATTAGCGGCTGTTTCTCTTTGATTGCTGGTAAAGGCAAGTGTGTTACCCTAAATAACACTCGTAGTTTGGCTGCATTAAATGTGCGTGTCAATTCTGCTTCAACTTTCTTTTGTGCCATTCGGGAAACTGCATCCCCCTTAAATGGGATGTTTAGGTAGACGGTTTTCTTTTCTGGCCCATAGTACGTCTGTTTCTGGTTAACTCACCTTTTAATAATTGATTCAATTAATTGTCTGGGATAGCCATTAGACATTAAATCGTTAATTGCTTTATTATATTCATTTTCTTTAGAATCTTGACTAACCAACCTGTCAATTCTTGAGAAGCAACCACGAACTGTTGATAATTTATATTTAAATGGCACAAAACTGCTGTAATGCAAATACTGTGCAGACCATGTTGGTTTATGGTAAATTGTTCTGTTTATTTACCATTAGTTTCTTTCTTTAATAGTACATCTAGGAAAGGCAGACAGTCATCTTTCTCGTGCTCTGACGTGAAACCGATATTCTTATGTGCTTTTTTGAAACTTTGAAGCAATATTCGTGATTGTGACCTTTTTCCTAAGTACAAGATATATATCATCCACGTACCGTATATATTGAGCACATTTACTTATGTCACGTCTAGACGATAAATCAGATGAAATAGACAAGGTGGAGCGCAAAGTGATAAATGAAATTAAGATTTTGACAGATGCCGGTTGCATTGATGAGGCCACTGCACAGAAGCTCAAGCCAGTTGGATCATCTACACCAATAATGTACGGATTACCAAAAACACACAAAAGAGGTTGTCCTATAAGGCCAATTTTATCAATGGTAAATTCTCCGTTTCATGCACTAGCTAAATGGCTAGTTCGTTTACTTGAACCATTACGTAAACTACTAGGTAATCATTCAGTTGCCGATTCGTTTGAGTTTGTAAACAAAATTCAAGATATAAATGTTAAAAACAAGATTATGGTATCTTTTGATGTTACGTCTTTGTTTACAAATGTTCCAATTGATGAAACCATTGACATTATAGTCAAAGCGGTAGAACATGATATATTACCATCGCCGGTGCCAGGTCAAACTCTACGCAAGCTTATCTTATTATGCACGAAAGACGTACGATTTCGTTTTAATGGAAAAAATCTACAAACAGACTGATGGTGTCGCAATGGGAAGCCCCTTATCTCCAGTGTTGGCTGAGATTTTTCTGGGGCACCTAGAAAATACATCATTAAAGAGTGACATAAGTAAATGTGCTCAATATATACGGTACGTGGATGATATATTTCTTGTACTTAAAACAGGTCGCAATCACGAACATTGCTTCAAAGTTTCAACAAAGCACATAAGAATATCGGTTTCACGTCAGAGCACGAGAAAGTTGACTGTCTGCCTTTCCTTGATGTACTGTTAAAGAAAGAAACTAATGGTAAATTAAACAGAACAATTTACCATAAACCAACATGGTCTGCACAGTATTTGCATTACAGCAGTTTTGTACCATTTCAATATAAATTATCAACAGTTCGTGGTTGCTTTTCAAGAATTGACAGGTTGGTTAGTCAAGATTCTAGAGAAAATGCAATTAACGATTTAATGTCTAATGGCTATCCCAGACAATTAATTGAATCAATTATTAAAAGGGGAGTTAACCAGAAACAGACATACTATGGGCCAGAAAATAAAACCGTCTATCTAAACATCCCATTTAAGGGGGATGCAGTTTCCCGAATGGCACAAAAGAAAGTTGAAGCAGCATTGACACGCACATTTAATGCAGCCAAACTACGAGTGTTATTTAGGGTAACACACTTGCCTTTACCAACAATCAAAGAGAATAGCCGTTAATGTCGATATCAAATATTATTTACCAATATACATGCGCAAGTTGTCGATCAGCTTACGTAGGCCGATCGACCAGACGGTTAATTACTCGAATGAGAGAACATTGCAACTTGAACACTTGCTTTAAATCAAATGGTGAATACACGTCTGCTATTGCGCAACACATCATCGAAACATCGCACGTGTGTTCTCCAGACGTAGCATTCAATGTAATTACTAAATGCAGAAACAAAAGGGAGCTAGCCGCATACGAAGCCTTATGGATAAACAAATTGCAGCCGGATTTATGTAAGCAGAAGAAGCACGTACAAGCATTGAGTTTGAACTGGATACGACGCACGCAATTTGATTGGTTTCTATTTTTCACACTCACTTTGTTCACGTATTTCTATCTTGTTTTGCTTTCCAATTTATATATAAAGATATGTTCATGAGTAGATATTTGAGAAGACCATGAGAAAGAAAATTTTCTTATATCTGATAAAAATTTTTTTTGTTTTTGCACAAAGGAAGGGTACAAATAATATATATATATATATATATATATATATATATATATATATATATATATATGTATATATATATAATCTTCCATTTGTACTTCAATCAAATTTCATTTATTTTAATTGCGTTATTTCTATCATAAGATTTCATATCAGAGATGACACATTTATGACATAGGATCGAAATCGATACACAAAGAGATCCTCCTGAAGTAAATTCTGGTCAGAAAATTATAAGTTCGAAAAAAAAAATTTTATGTTACGCTACAACTGAGGAGTGCCCATTAAAGTCGAAATCGTTCTAGAAGACGAACTGCATTATCTCGCTTATGAATTGTTAAATTCAGCATATACGATCAACACATAAAGGCTATGCAAATCTATGACGAACTAATACCTAAGAAAGATAAATTTAAGTTATTACAGGTCGATTTTATGCTTCATAAACAATTAAATCGAAAATATTAAAATGACAACTGATAAACACCTATGCACAACCCTTATTTACAAACTAAAATCAGGCCACTATGTATAAACACACACACACACACACATATATATATATATATATATATATATATATATATATATATATATATATATATATATATATGCATAAATAATGGCAATTTGGGTTTTTGGTTCTCATTTTTGGTTGTCTCGCACAAAGTGTACCTTACTCGAACTGCAGTGACAAACAGGGAAGTTTACCTGCTTTTCGGATTGCGTACCGAATTTGGTATCGGTTACTAACACAATAGCCATAGTTTTAGTATCCTTTACAGACTCGGTATATATATTATTTAGTGTAAGTTAGCGTTCAAGTCGCATTGTCGTAGACTTTATATGATGTTAGCTTCACTACTACAGGTTTACACATTCGTCAAGGAGATTGTATCGTCCTATTATCCCACATTCTTCACCCAAATATATAGTGGTTAAAGGGCGTAATGCCGGCTCCTAATGATGAGTCGCTAGTAAGCTCGAAACGAATGAGCACATGAGATTATACTTTCCGTTCATGCTGCCTTTGATTTATCCTTCTGGTCACAACTGAACTAATTTGTTACTAGGTTCGCAACACCTAACACATACTTGCATATATATTAGTTCTCCACAACAAACAGTATTTAACTGCGTACCGAATTGTTTGAATCATTTGTCATCATGATTTCGCCATATATTTCGGCCTCCGGATATGGAGGCCTTTTTCAATGGAAAGCACATCACCCACTAAGTTGACAATCAGTATGTCAAGTGGAAAATTTTAGTTTAAACTGCCCCATTTTAAGAGATCTAACAACAAGTATAAATGGGGCAGTTTAAACTAAAATTTTCCACTTGACATACTGATTGTCAACTTAGTGGGTGATGTGCTTTCCATTGAAAAAGGCCTCCATATCCGGAGGCCGAAATGTATGGCGAAGTCAAAATGAAAGTGGATTCAAACAATTCGGTACGCAATCCGAAAATCAGGTAAATAATCTATTCCCTGTCGCGCTACATGTTTCTTTTAAAAATGGAAGTATTTTTCAATTTCTGCCACACTTACTTAAATTATAAAACTAAACTTGCATTGACTGTGCAAGTGATGATTGCAGGAATTGTATGCATGTGGCGAAAGCTGCAAAAGGTTAACGTTTGTGGCTGGTTAGAATCTGTACAAACGGCATTTCCGATCAAATTCGACGTAGGCGAGACTATCAGGAGTGGGAGCCGCTTATCTGATTTACCACATCTTGTATATGCGTTGTAGTTTGATCGCCGTTGGTAATTTTCCCATCTTTTTGTGATGATTCTCCTGGAAGGTGGTATTATGTGGATTACTTAATTAACCCTATCACCACAGTCAAAGTGTGCATTTGTGCAGTTATTACTCTTACCATGTTTCCCAATTCGTCAGAAGCCATCTTATTTAACTGAAAACAAAAATGCTTCATATTAAATCAATTTATGATAGGATTATGCTCGTATAAAGCGCGTCCATTTAGTAAAACGAATTCAACTATTATTTTGCTGACTGCGTCATCTTAATACGTGCACTTCTGCGAAGACTTTCTGTTGAATTCGGGCCAGCCATTGGTCTCAAAGGAAGGCTATGGCTGAAGGTAAAAACGCG
>JAQBSW010005782.1:0-54428 GCA_029291075.1 Eudiplozoon nipponicum | reverse complement strand
CGCTCTGTCGGCTGTCAATACCTTACTCATCTTGTTGCGGGATACCGGAGAGACGAGCCAATTGAGTGCAGGACCTGCAGGACACCATCCACAACGCGATCACAGCTCAACCACGGGAGCGAAAACTCAACCAGAGTCCACCCAAGGCTCTAGGACATCTTCAACTCTGAAGACTTCAAGCGAACGCATTACCAGGCCCTCTTAAGGGCCCCCATATCAGTAACTAATCTCTATTCAGAGCACCTTAACCGAGTTTGTAACGTCGTACGGCATTTACTTGAAGCCGGGGCGTTTACAACACAAATCAATCGCCGACATATTGCGTAAATTAAATTCAAATTTATTTACGTTGCACCAATGAGAAAAAAGCAAATTGCCGTTTAACCACGTTTAACCACGTTTAACCAATAGTATGCAAGTACACATATTGCATGCTATTTAAGCACGGTAATTTACCATGCAAGTCAGTTGGTCATATCTGCTTTCTGCCTCGTGTTACACATGTGCGTGCTGTCGGCTGTCAATACCTACGCTGGATATTGATTTGTTTCACCAACAATTGGCAACATTCGTGACTCACCGTGTTGCACTTCAGCCAGCAAGACGAGCCAATTAATGCAGAACTTCAACACACATGATAACAACAGCAGGAACCACAACCAGAGTCCACCCAAGGAACAGAACATCAACTTACATATATATAACTTACGCGAACGCCGCCAAGGCCCTCTTAAGGGCCCCCATATCAGTAACTAATCTCTATTCAGAGCACCTTAACCGAGTTTGTAACGTCGTACGGCATTTACTTGAAGCCGGGGCGTTTACAAATGTGTAAACGCCACAGCTTGAAGTAGATGCCGTAAGGCGTTACAAACTCGGTTAAAGTGCCATAAAATATAGAGTTATGTACTGTTAGAGGACCCTTAACAGGGCCGGTCTTGCGTTCTCTGGCAAATGCCGAGAAGGTCCGTAAGTGTGATGACGTCCAGAAGTACTCCTCGACTCTTGTGACCAGTTCGGGTTGACTTGGCTTTTGATTCCTTCTATTGTGGCTTTGTAATTTCGCTGAGTAACTTCGTTGAAGTTCTGCAGTAATGGCTCATCTCTCTAGTTGTACAGCAAGAAGATTGGCGTTACCGATGTTGGCAATGTTCGTGAAGCCAATCCAAAAATCAGCGTATGTGAAAGGTAGGAGACAACACTTTCGAGAAACGCACAGTAAAAGGCAAAATCGACAACTGAACTGCATGCTAATTTCAGCGTGCTTAAATAACAATGTCATATAAATATATGGCTACTTGCACACTAATGGTTAACGGCAAATTGTGCTTTTCTCATTGGTGCAGCGTAAATCGAATTGAATTTAATTTACGCAATATATCGGCAAATTCTTTGTGTCGTCACACTACTTTCCTCTCTGAAAAAAAGGAAAAACTCTTCCTCTCTGCAATGCTAGATAAGAAATTCATGACAGAGTTCGAACCAAGTTCAGCAAAAAAATAATTTACCATAAATGCTGGGCTTAAGTATGCTTGTTGGTTGCTTCAACAAAGATTTGATGCCAAGTAACCACTAGCAATTGCTACACAAATTGTTAGCTCTAGTGGCCGGTCATACAGCGTGAGGCAAAATAGAGCGTTGTAAGATTTGGGAGCCGTAGCGTGAGGATTTAGAGGTTAATCGCCATTGAGGTTGCCAGGTTAAGGTTATAACCTAGGCAGGCTGGATCGTCGTCAATGTGTTTGTATGCGACCAAAGGAGCTAGAGCGTGTGCTCGACGTTGTGGTCATGATATTTGTAGAGTGGTCGTTGTGAGATATGCATTGAAAGCGGCCTGTACCATGATATAAAGCTGATAACTACTTAGTATTGCTACACGAAAGCGTTAGTCCCAAGTAGCTGGTCATACCAAAATATGCCGTGTGATGTCATGTTTGAGAAATACATAATAATGTAAAAATATATACATTAAAACCAAAGGTAACTGCATAAAAAACATATGTACACAAACATTGCCTCAGTGATGGCATAATACCAAAGAACTGTTCACAAATGCTACACAATTGTTAGCTAAGAACAGCTTTATTATGCCACGTGAGATAAATGCGAAAAATAACGTAAGGTTAAAAATTGTTTGATACGTATAATAACGAAATTTTAATGTTAAAAAATCAATTACGCGTCATACAAAGCAGACTATTGAGATTGTCGGCAGACGGAGCCTAAGACGTGTGTAGAAGGTTGAACGTTCCCAGGATCAGGCGGTATGATAAACTGTTTCAACCTGTCTATGCTTACTGATGTCGCTGTAGCGCCTTGCATAATAATGAAGTAATTGGGTTGTGTGCGCGAAATTGGGCAAGGACCGCGATAATTTGGTTGTAGTGGTGCAACAGCATTGTCGTTGCAAACGAGTACTCTCTTGCAGCTGTGGAGCTGTGAGTAAACGAAGACTGGACGAGGCGTATGTCTCGGCTGCTGTTCAGACATGTTGTAGAGGCCCTTAGGTCACTACCATAAGGGGGTCTCTTGGATGCCAGGCCCGGAAAATCCATATATGCGGAATGATCATCTATCTTGGAACACTTAAGTTCCTCTGAACTATCTCTTAAGCTACAATCCTTAAGTCCGCTAGCCAACTGCTCTGTATCCTCAGTATTTAATAAACCAGACATGATATTATTAAATTACTTGTAATTTATATATTATATTAATTAAGTAAGCTTACCCGGATACACTGATGTCCACAAATTTACTGAACTGGAAAGATTGAGACCTTGAAACAAATGTTCTCTTAAATTACCCAAAGCAAACTTGTGGTTCTTTTCGCTGATAATTAAAAACAACAAAATGACGAGAAGATTACAAATTTTTATTCACAAAGTAATCTGTGATGGAACCACGCAGTGTCCCGCTTATGCAATTCAGAAACTCAGATCAAAACTCTCTCATTTTCTTTCACAAAACAAGTCCAAAACTTCGACAATTTGAACAAAAGAACTTTCAAAAAATTTTACAATATTTTTCAAAAATTACAACATTGTTTTACGAAACCAGCGATAACATCAAATGTCCAAAAATAAAAATTGATTTATTTTTATATGAGAGGTTAATTTCTGTCCGATAATTAATTTAACCTCTACATACTCCCTCATGTTTAAGATGATTAACCATACATGATGTAGTCTTCATTCTTCGGTTTCTTGATGACTCTTCCAGACCTAGTTTCAACAAGTTGTGCTGGTACTTCACCAGATTTCATATTCATATTGCATTGTTCTTGATTCTCAGTTGTCTTGGTTTTAATCTTAACTTCTTTACCATATTTATTCGACTCTTCATTTTTCTCACCAATTTCTGAGTCACATTTCGCCTCAACTTCTGTGTACTTCTGTGAATACTGTTCCTCAGTCTCCTCCTCCGTCCAAATAAACTGTGGAATACAGCGATCCAGTGTTATACATTCTACAGTGCCATTTACTTCTATAAATGCATTTTTCTCAGTCATATGATTGACTTTATATGGCCCCTTATAGAATGGAATCAGACAATTCTGTCTGTTTTCGTTAGTTATGTATACATGCGATGCCAGCTTTAAATCTGAAGATACATAGCATTTGGACTTTGGACTTCTAGTTTTGGTTGGAGCTAAACGACTCATTTTATCTCTCAATGCTCCAACAAACCAATCTGCTGAACTAGAGGCCCAATCGAGAAAACTTGGAGTTTCTATTAGAATATCTCCAGGTAACCTTAGTGGCTCTCCATAAACAAGTTCTGCTATGGATGTTCCTAACTGAACTCTGTAACTGTTTCGCATTGCCAACAAAACTACGGGCAAATCATGTATCCAACTGGATCCACCGGTGCAGCGTAATGTAGCCTTCAGCTCTCTGTGCAGTCTCTCAACCATCCCATTGGCTCTGGGATTATAAGCACATGTGTGTCTTACTTCTATCCTCATTGTATTCAATGATCTGATAAACAGTTCAGACATAAACTGACTACCACGATCAGTAGTTACCCTTACCGGTACACCATATCGCGACACCCAATTATGCAAGAACATAAGTAAGACCTCTTGAGCTGTCATATCCTTCAGGATCGCTACCTCAAACTGACGACTGAACCGATCGACCATCGTGAGTAAATACTTTTGGCCGGAAATCTCAGGCATTTCTACTATATCAATATGAACATGCATGAATCGACCTGCTGGTATACCAATCGTTTTAATTTCAGTTTTGGTATGACGCCAAACTTTACAAGTTTGACACTGGGCACATGTCCTTACCCAGGCTCTTATGTCTTTCGACATCTTTGGCCATACATATCTATCAGTGACCATCCTGATAGTTGCCTTAATGGAAGGATGACTGAATTCATGTAGCTGCTGAATTACCTTATACCTTAATTCTAGCGGTACATAAGGTCTAGGTTGGCTCCTGGAGATTTCACATAATAACCTTTAATCTCCAATCTTCCTGCGTGTATATGCAGGATTCTTTTCCAACACAGCTACTAAAGGATCAGAACCTTGTGCTTCCATCAATTGCTGTACAAAAGCATTAGAAGATACAATAGAGCATACGAGTGACTCTGAACGAATCATATCTTCATCTGATACGTCTGGTCTACTGAGAGTATCTGCCACGACATTATCTTTTCCTGAGATATGATTAATGGTAAAACCAAATTCTGCGAGTCGGGTTATTTGTGAATTCACCCGCCGAGAATAATTTAGCCTGTTTGCTTTCCCAAGGTTACTCAACAACGGTTTATGATCAGTTAATATCATAAACTGATGTCCATCTAGGTAGTGCTCAAAATGCAACACTGCAGAATAAACTGCTAGTAACTCCTTTCCAAGCGTATCATATCGCTTCTCGCGATCTTGGAGTTTCCGACTATAGAATCCTATCGGCTTGACTATACCATTTTCCCGTTGATGTAACACTGCTCCTATGGCTACATCAGAAGCATCTGTGACCAGCTCAAACGGCTTAGTCCAATCCACAGGTGCTAATGTGGTTATTTGGCTTAACAGATCTTTGGCCCTCTGGAATTTTTCCTTGTCGTCTTGGCTAAAATTAATAGGCCAGGACTTCTTGATTGTGCTTCGTTCACGAACTAAATGTCGAGTTAGCGAACCCAAAATTCCAGCTAAACCTGGTATGAAACGACGATAGTAGCTAATCATGCCCAAAAATCTACGCAACTGGCGTACAGTTCTAGGTTCTGGCACATCCTTGATTGCTTGTACCTCGTCTTCCAAGGGCTTGATTCCATCCTTGGAAAAGGTGTTTCCAAGATATTTTACGGTAGAGCAACCAAACCTACTCTTTTCTGGTTTCACTTCCAATCCATAATGTTTCAGCTTAGACAAAAAGATGTCCAAATGCTCGCGGTGTTCCTCCCTAGATTGACTATATATAATGATGTCATCTATATACACTCTAGCAAATGAACAGTCTTGAAGAACTTCCTCTGTCAGACGCTGGAATGTCTGACTTGCATTCTTTAACCCAAAAGGCATACATAAGAATTCATGCGATCCTCCTCCAGGGAATCGCACTGCTGTGAGCGGTATAGATTCTGCCTCCATAGGTACTTGATAGTACGCCTTCTGCAGATCTAACGTTGTATATACCTCATACCCCATTATATCCCTGAGCAAAGTACTCTGGTTCGGTAGAGGATACGAATCGCCTTTCGTTACCGAATTCAATAGACAATAGTTACCACAAAGCCTCCATTGACCTGCTTCAGGTTTGGGAACAACCACTATTGGAGATGCAAAGTTGGAATTTGAACGCCTACAAATTCCTTCTTCTCTCAACCACTTAAATTCTTCAAGAGCAACCTGCTGCTTGTGTTGTGCTAACGGTTGAGACTTGGGCGAACAAGGTAGTGGCTCCCAACTCGATTTGGTGTTCTATGCCTGTCTTTAAACCCTTGCGTTTAGCATTGAATGGCAGAAACACGACCAGGTGTTTCTCGATGACATCCGCCAAGTCATCGGCGACGACGGGTCTGGGTAGTCTCACTGACCTAACTACTGAGGTCCCAGTCTCAGCATAAGTCGCTATCCCAGTGCTTTGTCCAATGGTCCTAGATTTGGGATCTAAAGCGAGAATAAAATGGATCAAAAAGTCTATCCCAATGATGTTATCCATTATATCAGCGACCAGAAAATTCCACGTAGTTGGAGATTTCTGTCTCAATGTCACTGACAATTCATTAACTCCCTTAACCTCAATTGGTCTTCCATTAGCAGCCCATAGTTTCTAATCGAATGTGGGGTTATCAATTTCCACGACATCGGATCGAAATATGCTTACCTCTGCACCCTTGTCTATTAAGAATTTTAACCCGCTAAGTTTATCTGTTATAACGAATTTATTGTTGCTATAACCAGCAACCTCTTTAAGATTATCTGCCAGCCGAAATCTAACAGATTTACGGACTGTATTACTGCGCGTCTCTTCCATCGAAGCTTCCGAACCTAACTTCGATGTTTTTAGTATGCCACGAATATGCATACCTTGGAGCCTTGCATGCGCAACCCCCCCTACGGCTCCTATTAGCGGGAACTCAATTAGTTTTCCGGCAGCTTCGACCAGGCTACAGGAAGACTACTTCCTTTCCATCGGGGACCACCCAACTTTGGAAATGTGAATCCCCCCTCCTGGCATTTTCCAAACTCGGCGTATTTGCGATGTGATATGCACCACTCGCGTGGTCCTTGTACACTCTCACGCGATTCGCCTCTCCAATGCTTGGAATTTGAACGTTGACTCCGAGAATTTACCCTACTTCTGTTGGAAGTTTCCTTATTGCTTTTTATCCAACCCACATCCCTGCGGAGGGTACTTAATTCATTCTCAATGATCAGGAGCCTCTCTGAGAGATGTCTGAGTTGCTGCTCTAGGCGTGAATCTGCGGTTACTGCATACACCTTAGGTTCCACCTGACGATACACTTTGTCCAACCCTTTGAGCTTCTTGGGCCACTCTAGTTCCAATGTATCATATACATCCAATGTGGCTCTTAGTCTAGCAGGCAATTCTGCTACAAATATACTATTTATAACTTCCTCAGATATATCAAGCCCGATTGATTTTGAAATTAGTCTGTCATAAAATTCAGATGGAAGTAGATTTTCCATCTTTTCCTGACGTAATAAGTCAGTCATCCGTTCAATCCTCTCGGGTTGATATCGTCCATGGAGTTCTTCTACTAGAAGCTAAAATGCATTTTCTGGTTCGTTCTCAGTAACAAATTTCCTGAGTCTAAACAGATTCTTTTTAATGGCTCAGGTAAGCACCACCAGGCCGAGGCAAACCTTTCTATAGGGTCGGTCATCCGTCTTAGTTTAAAATAAAATTTTGCTTCGTCGACCCATTCAGAATGGTTGTCTGGTCTGTACATATTAAGCTTGACATTGCTATCCATAGAATTGTGGCAATAACTATCATCTACATCATATCTTCCCGCATAAAGGATCCTGGCGCGGTCGCCATTTTTTGTAGAGGCCCTTAGGTCACTACCATAAGTGGGTTTCTTGGATGCCAGGCCCGGAAAATCCATATATGCGGAATGATCATCTATCTTGGAACACTTAAGTTCCTCTGAACTTTCTCTTAAGCTACAATCCTTAATTCCGCTAGTCAACTGCTCTGTATCCTCAGTATTTAATAAACCAGACATGATATTATTAAATTACTTGTAATTTATATATTATATTAATTAAGTAAGCTTACCCGGATACGCTGATGTCCACAAATTTACTGAACTTGAATGATTGAGACCTTAAAACAAATATACACTTTAAATACCCAAAGCAAATTTGTGGTTCTTTTCGCTGATATTTAAAAAGATCAAATCGACAAGAAGATTATAATGTTTTATTCACAAAGAGTCGGAGATGGAACCACACAGTGTCCCGCTTGTGCAATTCAGCAACTCAGTTCAAAACTCTCATTTTCCTTCGACAAGACAAGTCCAAAACTTCGACAATATGAACAAAAGAACTTCCAAAAAAGAATTAAAATATTTTTCAAAAATTACAATATTGTTTTACGAAACCAGCGATAACATCAAATGTCCAAAAAAAATTGATTTATTTTTATATGAGAGGTTAATTTCTGTCCGATAATTAATTTAACCTCTACAATGTTATCGAAATTAAGTCGGAGGCGGGTAGCATCGTCTTGTGAGTCATTCTGTGGCGGTAGTAGACGTGGGAACTGACTAAGCAGGCATAGATCCATGCCATACAAGAGTTGTGACGCAGACGTTTTAATGGATTCACGAGTACGGGAACGCATGGTAAGTAGAACTATAGGTAGTGCATCGACCCAGTTGCCATTAATGGACGAGGATGCTAATGCAGCTTTGAGTTCCATATGCATTCACTCTAGTATACCGTTAGATTGATGATGGTAGGCAGTCGTCTGGCGTAAGGTGCATGCCATGTACCGTAAGGTGTTTTTGAAACGATCCGATGAAAAGCAAGTGCCTCTGTCAGTGATAACCTCATTGGGAACACCATAATTTGATATCCATGCAGAGATAAAAACTTTAGTTACTTCGTCTGCAGAAATGGTGCCAAAAGGTAATGTCGCAGACCATCATGTAAATCTATTAACCATAGTTAGAAGGTAGCTGAAACCTTGAACCTTTGTCAGATGAACTATGTCGATGTAGACGATGGCTAGGCGAGAAGTAGTTCGGAAATGTTGCAAAACTTGGAACGAGTGTGCCATGTGATCTTGCTTTTCTGGCAAATGGTACACTCGGAGATCCATCGTTTAGCGTTCTTCCTAAGCCTGTGACCCCAGGAACGATCTGTGAGAAGTCGGACAGTCGCTTTGCATACTGGGTGAGAAATGGAGTGAATTGAGTCGAGAACTATTCTCTAAAAGCTGGTCAGCAGAACTGGCTAGTTGGGCTGCGTATCCGTGAAGTAAACAATTGGTAAGCCCTTCCAGAGACGGCATATGAACTTGGTTGGGTGACGGGCTACTGATCTTTGCATGTGAATGTCACCGCGCTGTTCCGTTTGCAGGAGGGATGGCGTTAGTACAGGTTCACTGAGTGTCATGGAGTTGACGGTGAATAGCGACGGCGAAGGTGGTTGTAGTGAGACCTTTGGTCTGGAAAGGGCGTCTGCAATGATGTTTTGTTTGCTCTTGGCGTGAAAGATGTCAAATTGCCACTCGTTTAGACGTGAAAGCTGTCTCTCCACTTTGGCAGGGTACTTGGCGATAGTTGAAGTTGCGTTTCGAAGTGCGCTAACTAATGGTGCATAATCCGTGAAAACAACAAATCTTATACTGGCCAATGATGCTGATAAAATGGCGCACTGCGTCGTGGATGGCGAAGAGTTCTCGACCGAAAGTGTCGTATCTCTTTTCTACTGGTTGCAGAGTACGCGAGTAGAAATTGCTAGGCTTCCGAACTCCGTCGATCTCTTGTTCCAAAGTGGCTCCAATAGCGAATTCAGAAGCATCTGTCGTGAGTAGAAATGGCTTTTCAAAATCTGGATGTGTTAGCATTGTGGCATTTGCTAACGAGTTGATGGCAAGTCGAAGTAATTCCTCGTCTTCGGATGGCCAAGTAATGATGGAATTCTCGCTAAGTCCTTTTCAATTCCGCAGGTGCCTACACAAAAGATAAAATTGTCTTGAAAGGCCCGGAAGGAATTTGCTATAGTAGATTAGTACTCCAAAATTTTCTGCAACTCGCTTAAAGTCTTCGGTTACATGATATTCCTAATTGAATTTTCCTTTGACGGCAAAGGTTGAATAACTTGTGGCGTGATACGATGCCCTAGGAAGTCCACGGATGTAGTTGCAATCTGCGTCTTGTCACAATTTATCTTGAGTCCGTGGTTGGATAAGTATGGGAGGATATTTCATAAATGCTTGGCAAGAGATTCTAGGTCTGATCTGAATACCATTGTCATCGAGATATGACATACCTTAGGCGCCGTCGTCGCGAAGTATGTTGTCCATGAATCTTTGAAATGTCTGTGTAGCACACTTAAGTCCAAAAGGCATGTAAAGATATTTGAAAAGGCTAAATAGAGTGATGACCGCAGTCTTTTCAATATCATCTTGTGCTACCGGGATGTGATGGTAGGCTTGCCAGAGGTCAATTGCTGAGAAGAAATTGCTGTTGTTGAGTTTTTCAAGTAAGGTTTTAATATTTGGAATATGATATGCATATGATTTTGTCACTGAATTTAACTTGCGATAATCTGCGCAGAGTCTTAACGATAAGTTTGATTTGGAAACTAAGTGCAGTGGTGACGCCCGATAACTTTTCGATGGTCTCATGATTCCCTCTTCAATAGCCTTGAAAATTACTCTTGGGCAGCTTTCAGTTTAGCCGGAGATAGTGGTTGATTCTTGAGTGCAATAGGTTGTCCTTCTGTGACGATATGATGCATTGTGTTGAAGACTCGTAGCTCTGACTTGCTGAGATCGAAAAGCGACTTGTGTTCTCTATGAGCTTCTGATATCTCTGCTGAATAATGCACTGGTGTTGGCTGAATGACCTGTAACTCCAAACACTCGGAGGCAAGTGTCCAAAAACTTTGCTCAAGTCCGGTGGAGAGATTGATGATCTTTTGATTGGCAAGATTAACAATGAGCCAAAATTTTAAAAAGAAATCAAGGTCTTCTATGTTGTGTGAAAGCTTGGCGACGATAAATTTGTGACTAAATTCACATTGTAAACCTATGTTGAGTGTGCGATACCGACCATCATAAGTAGGTATGGGCTTCCCTCCAGCTGTTTCAAGTAAAACTCCTAGTGACATCTCAACCATTAAAACACCCATGAGAACTGAGACTGCTGCCCATGTGTCTACGATGTATTCTTCGCCAGTTATGAAATCAAGAATTTGAAGAAGTTAGTTGGGCTGTGACCAAAAAGATAAACAAAAGGCAACATGAACGGAAAGTATAATCTTATGCACATTCGTTCATGCTGCCTTTGGTTTATCTTTCTGGTCATAACTGAACTAATCTGTTACTAGGTTCGCAACAACTAATACATACTTGCATATATATTAGGTCTCCGCAACAAACAATATTTAAATTAGTTGGGTTGTTTGGCCGTGTCATACGAACAAATAGACTGGTTATTGCGACCGACATTGTCAGTTGGGCTGTCTTTATGTCATATTCGGCGTGGAGGAAAAGAGTCAATAGGAATGTCAGATTTTAAGTGATTGCTTCCTAGTGGCGCCGTTGATGCCGTTGATGCGCAGAAAGTACGGTCTTTTACTTTCTACGTCATACGTTTCCCGATCCTGATGCTCCACTTCGTCTGTTTTCTGTGGCCTTTCCCGTCAACTGTGGAAATTGGCATTCATTTGAAAATTGTTCAGAACTGCAGAGACAGACTTGACATGTATAAAAAACTTCTGGTGATTATAGCACCAGTTTTTGGGGTATATCTGTTAAAAGATTGCGAGAATCTAGATCGCCGCCTCCTGTTATTTCGTGTTTTGGGTGGATAAATGAGTCGTGTGCTCACTTCATTCAGCTTGGATTTCCCTATAGCTAATCTTTTTAGAACTTTATCCGTGTTTAGTATTGCCCTCTTTAAAGAGGTTATCCTATTACCTTGCGGTTAGGAAAAACGAATGACAAATTAACTTAGGTTCCAAAAACCTAAATTCTAACTTACATCTCTCCGGTAAGTCATATTTTGAGAGAGAGAGAGAGAGTTGAAGAGCTGCCAGGCGAAAAATTTTAATGACTGGGGAAGATTCTTAATAAGAACAACCTTAGCCTCATGATCAGAAATTTTGGTTTTATACCAACGTGTCCGCAAATCTCCTAATATCTAAATGAGGCCATGGTTTAGCATGTCTTTTATTTATTATCTGCTCAATTTCAGAGGGACACATCAAGGGTTCTACTTCATTCTGGAGGCTCAAAATGGGATTGAGTAGTTTCCTTATGGCCTCCAGGTTTGAGCAAATCCGTCGCTGCAATTTGGAAGGTAGTTTAGCAAAAATCTTTAACAGTTTTTAATGACTGTCATAATCTGGAAACAGAGAAAAAGCGGAGACTACGCGCATAAAGGATAACTTGCAATCTTTATCCCATAAAGAACATCAATATCTAAAATTGAACCTGACATTCTAATAATCTTACGGGATCTTAAAAGCATAAATTTATATACAAAATTTAATGTATAAAATGTTTTGACACGAAACGCGTACCCAAATCTGCTTCTAAAGTTGATATTGACGGGATAAGCTACGTCGCACGCAGAAAACTGATGTAATAAAAATTTGCATCCACAGTTGAAAACTGACGACATGAGCTTCGACGCATGCCAAAAACTGACAAAATATGCTCTTACACAGAATCACAAATCAGCGTGCACAGTTTACCAGTTTGGAACAGTAAAAAAATTAGTGTGCTTTCATTAAATCACAGATCAACATGCACAGTTTACCAGTTTGGAACAGTCAAAAAAAATAATGTGCTTTCACAAAATCAAAAATTGGCATCCACAGTATTCCAATTTGGTACAAAAAAATGACGAGATCACAGATCGGTGTCTAGTTTTTATTACAGTTTGGCACAATTTGTACGTAGGCGAGAAAAAATGATAGAAAACCTTTCCTCAAAAAGTTTGCTTCCCAACGAAAGATGCCTACACTACCTCGATTTAACAAAGATCCGCAACCAGGGTAAAAAACTGGTATAAATCAAAAGCAGGATTGTATAAAATAGATTGAAACAGTGACTAATAAATATTCATCATTAAAGTTGGCAATATGGCTGGTACAAGAGATTTAAATGTACCGCTTACAGGTTGTAGCGGAGTCCTAAGTAGATACCAAAACAAATTATATTATTGATTTGGATAATGTCGACTAGAATGTATTCTTGAAAAATGTCGGAATCTTGATTCTCAGTCAAGTACAGAACTTTAGTTTTTAGCAGTATGCGCTCATTAATTGAGTAGCATTCGATTTGATGAACTCACTAAGCAACGAACAACAGATTTTGTTTTTTAACCGTAGTCCATTGAAACTGAAATTTGGGCGATGCACCATTCGAAATTAAAGTGGTTATCTACAGTAATACCCAAGTTTTTGACATAATAGATGATCGCTATAACAAGGAAGATGTTAGCAGACGTCAGAGAATTGATAGGGTCGGTGCCAAGCTCCATTAAATAAGTTCTAACCGGGTTAAATTTGAGGCCTATTTCGCGAAGTTCAGCCTGAAGTAAAGATTGCAGTTGAGTTATTATTGATACGAGGGATCCAGGGCTATCAGGGCGAATGAAACCTACTATCATACTATCGGCATATTAAAACGTTTGAATTAACCGTCTTCAAGAGGAATCTGTAAAAATGCACGATCAAAAACCAAAAAACCGGGTACTTATCCCTGTGGAACTCCAGAACGGTTAATGGCTCATCCTGAGTAACCACTGACGATTCCTGAAGAAGTCGATTGGTTTCAGAGCTAGCAACAAAGAAGCCTAAAGATGCAACCGCATATACCATTACTTATTAGGGCGGATTCCATCACCGAGAGAGTAAGAGACGGAGTTGATTGCTTTAGGGATATTAAAAAGAAGAGAGTGTATACTTGTTTGTACCGTTGAACACCAATCTGACTAGAGCTTTACAATTGGCGACCGCAATGAAATTATTGTAATTGTTGTGACTTTGCTAATTTAAATTGTTTTTAACATAAGAAACATTGAATTATTCGTATTGTTATTTTTTCCATGGGAAAATGGAAAAGGTTTTGTAAGTGATAACTTTCCTTTGGTTTGTATAGAAAAACAGCAGATTATTAGTGAAACGCGAACTGGTAAGAATTAATTTTATATTAAACCTCTGGCCGATGGTTACTGTTAATCAGTGTCAACACCTGCAGTATGGTCAATGCAACAAAAGCAATGTTGCATGTATAGCACATCTTAGTGCAACAGTATTATTACGTGTATTCTCAGTATTTTGTATATCTATTCAACCTGTGATAGAATTTTTGGATTTCTGCAAAGTATCGTTTCATAACAAGTCGGCAAACTATTTTAAAATTGTTTAGTGTTTCCATCTGTGATAACAGTTTGATTTTTGCCACGACACATTTCAAGTCTACGCACACAATTAACATCGGTTTTTTACATGCCAGATTCTGTCATTTCAATCATTAGATGCAGTTTCTGGTAATTGCTCTATTATTGCTAATTAAAAATTACAGGGCACGAATATTTTAAGCATATTTTTTGTTTAATTTTTAATATACTGAAAGATAATTCCAATCATGAATATCCTCGAACCTAAGTTTGTTCAGTGTCCAACATTTTTATCTGAATCTGGCACATCAGTACAAACAAAAATTGAGATCCTCTCGATCATTTAGTCAGAATTATCCAGAATTTACCAAACGGGTGCTAATTTTCTTTTATGGCTGACCACAAGTCTCAGCATAGGCATATTGCATACACCTCACACAAAAAAGAGAGAATCAGCATTCAAATGGTCATTGCTTCATTTTATGTTGATTCCCTTCGTCCACATAATATTAATCTCAAAAGTAGTGAATCTGATAAAATTATACAAAATGACCAAACCTACAAATAAATACAATTCGTCTAAACAACCTTTTGAAATTTTACATCTTTTAGGTTGTAATATTTGAGGAATTTCTCGTAAACGCAGGTGCAGAAGTTTATGTTCTCAAGTGTTACCCAATTGCCGAAATTTGTTTCGAGTTACTGTTTTCAACAACCACAGGTCACACTATTTTTCTTAAAACTTTGTTGTTGTTATTGTCTTGAACAAAAGTATAGGCCTTTATTTCTATTAAAATATCTGTTATTTTTTAATCTTGCAAATAAGAATATCATTGAAACTCCACCAAATTTCAGCAAGTTTTCTAGACATGTACTTCCAAACTTAACCGTTGCAATCTTCGACAAAAATATCAATAGTACTTTGAATAAACTAGTCGTTGTTAGATCTCAACGTATCAGAGATACGCGTTATCAAAAAAATGCACCATATTACCATAACTGGAGAACCGATTCTCTTATGAAAAGCAGTAACCACAAATCAAAACCACCGCAGCCTAAGAAGACTTTCAAAGTTTATTGGAAGAACACATAATCAGATCAACAAAATGCATTTTTGTATCCCCCTTGAAATTAGTCACTATAGATAACGGATCACACAGATTGTGTCGGATTGTCACAAGCTAAACTCAGTGACCAAATCCCATGCACACCATATTCTCACTATAATTACTTTGCTTAAAAATCTCAGTGTTCGAAATTACTTCTCAGTGATTGACGCCAGATAAGCCTTCTACCACATTCCAGTAGCACTGGACGATATATACCAGATTTAATTCATCACTCATGTTGATCATTTGCCTATTGATTACATGCCTATTTGTCCAAAGTGCGCTACTTAGTCAATTCATAGGTTTATGGACGACAGTCAATGTGATAACTTTGACTACCATATGCCATATCTTGGTACTTTGTTCAAACCTAGATTCACATTTGGAGCATCTTATAAATGTTTTATTACACTTAACAGATCACGGATTCAAAATCAAGTGTGACCAAATACAAATTCTAACTACATACGTGGATTTCCTAAGGTATTGCATTACACACCAGACTATTCAAACTTTGCTTTCTAAGACCAATTCGTTTTAGAACCCTGCATTATCCAAGACTTTAAAATAAAAAAATGAATTTCTTATATAATATCACAGGTTCCTTCCCTGTACCTAACAATTATATCCGTCCTGCAGGCATTTGAAAAATCAAAAATGAATAAACAGGAAATCTATTATTTCTTGGTCGTCTGATGATGAGAAATTGCTCTGTCATACCATCAACTTGTTAGCAAATACCACTATGAATTCTAACGACCTTTACTACTCCCCATTGTTGTTTTGGAAATCACAGTCTGTCCCAAATTGTAACGGATTTCGGAAGCCAACCAATCTATAATGGCGTATTCTACAACTAGTAGAAACTAGATACGACAATTTTGGTCGAAACGCCTCGCTTTCCATGACGCGATACACTACTCATTAGCATTATAGACAGCAGCAGATATATTGATCTTATATATAATGCTCTTTTAGTTAGCGTATTTCGAAACGCAACTTTAACAGACGCCAGAGAAGAGAAAAAGCTTTATGCCTTAGTGAATGATAATTTAATTTCATTACTTAAAGAACAAAAGAAACATTATCTAAGACGCACTTTCAAGGCAAGAGGTCTCGCTACAACCGTTTTCGTCTTCCTCATTCTCGGTTAAATCTATAACTCTCAGCAGACTCAACTTGACACCATCCCTCCAACGTATGGAACAAAGTGGCGGCACTTACGTTCGAAGATCTGTAGCTCGCCATCTTACGAAGTTCGTATGCAGACTCTGAGAGGGTTTACCAATTACCTACTTCATATTTAAGCATCTCAACAAGCCAGTTTCTCCCACCAACCTCTTGAGAAATCTTTTTAAATTCATTTATTCCATTTCTCATCCACTAAGAAAGGCGAATGTAAAACCTATCACAGATCATTTCTGGGGTCATAGAATTAAGCGTAACGCTAAGTAATGCGCCTTAGAGTCTATTACATGCCAAAATATTAAAATAAACTTGCACAATCATTCTTAGTTGGAATATTTCCTTACAACATCCTAACGCATAGACATTCTCTACCTCTACATAGTTAATCTTACATCGTTTCCATTCATTATCTCCCTTCTAACTATTATCGATAGATTTTAGAAATAGTCAGCGGTATTAACATTTGGTATCATTTCAGCAGTTGAAGCCACTCATGGGTTTATTTCTGCATGAATAGCTCAGCCTAGTGTTTCTAACGAGATTATTACTGATTTATGTTCATGCATCCATCTTCACATCTGCGTTACAGTTCTTTTATGGCATGAACCTACGACTGCCGAGTCTATTTTACGATTATTAACCAAACTTGGTGACGTAGAAGTTAACGATTTGCGCATTTGACTTAATTTTAATAATAGATTTGTTAAGTAGCCGAGACATGCTCTATGTCCATTCGTTTCTCGTTTGCAACTCCACAGCTGCAGGAACGTACTCGGTCGTAACGACGCTGCTCTATTATTGCTATAACCTAAGTATCGCGGTCCTTAACTAAATTTCCATAAACGTTTGATAAAATGTTTTCATTTATGGTGCAAAATCAACTCAGTTAAGAAAAGATAGGACGATACATTTTATTGGATCGCCTGATATTGGCGATATTGAACCTTCTACATGCGTTTCAGGATCCTCATACCAACAATCTCCACCATGAAATGACTTACTTTTCATAACGTATGATTAAATGAATTTTTTGCATTATTCATTCTTTTACAACACAAGTTTGTTACTCGCACACCATTCGCGCTCTAAATCACGCCAAATGTACTGAGATCATATTTATGCACATGTTTCATATCTTTAAGTCTCTCTTGTCTCAAGTGGTATAATAACAGTTATGCTAGAAATAGCTATGAATGGTTTTTCGGGAATTTAGCTTTACTGTAGCAAGGGTAGAGTAGACTCCATTTATCTCTTTCCAATAATTAATTCTAATGCTGATTTTTTGTGTGCAATGCAGTTGTAATATTTGGCTCACGTGATAGCCCACATTTGCAATGTGTGATATTCCCAGCTGCAGTTTGCTAACACGTGCTGTAACGACAAAGTTTTTCACATGTTCCAAAATTTATTTTACACATTTTCCAGTAAACAGACACAACATCAGTAACAAACTTATCAGATTCACATGTCTTGTGATTATACTAAATTTCTCTTATTAATAAAGATTTATTTTTCACAAGAAACATTCACTTAAACGTGATCTTACCCATTACATTCCATTTTGAAATTTTACGTTGCAGCTCTAAAAACTCTTATTTGTTTCACGCAGTATGACCGGCCACAACTGAAAAAAATTGTATAGCAATAAATAGTGATTATTTGGCATCCAATCATCGATAAAGAAGTTAACAGGTATTTATCAGTCCATAATTAACACATAAAAATATATTTCCTTGGCCTATAGGTAGATCATTATTCAGTTAGTTAAATAGATTTATCGCTAGCCACAAATTATAATCATGCATCCCCAGCAGAAATGTTTCTAACGCCTTACTTTTCTTTAGAGGGGAACGTGGTGTAACAGTTATGCAACAAATAGCTATGAACGGTTTTTCGGAAATTTAACATTTCTGTAGCAAGGATAGAGTAGACTCCATTTATCTCTTTCCAATAATTAATTTTAATGCTGATTTTTTGTGTGCAATGCAGTTGTAATATTTGGCTCACGTGATAGCCCACATTTGCAATGTATGACATTCCCAGCTGCAGTTTGCTAACACGTGCTGTAGCGACAAAGTTTTTCACACGTTCCATAATTTATTTTACATATTTTCCAGTAAACAGACACAACATCAGTTAAGAACTTATCAGATTCACATGTCCTTTGATTATACCGAATTTCTCTCATTAATAAAGATTTATTTTTAACAAGAAAAATTCACTTAAACGTGACCTTACCCATTAGATTCCATTTTAAAATTTCACGTTGCTGCTCTAAAATCTCTTATTTGTTTCACGCAGTACGACCGGCCACAACTGAAAAAAAATGTATAGCAATAAATAGTGATTATTTGGCATCCAATTATCGATAAAGAAGTTAACAGGTATTTGTCAGTCCATAATTAACACATAAAAATATATTTCCTTGGCCTATAGGTAGATCATTATTCAGTTAGTTAAATAGCTTTATCGCTAGCCACAAATTCTAATCATGCATCCCCAGCAGAAATGTTTCTTACGCTTTACTTTTCTTCAGAGGGGAACGTGGTGTAAAGGGTCAAATGAAATTACAGAATTTCTGCATTTAAATTAATTTGAAAATGTAATTTTTGTCACGGCCGTAAGATCGATTAGAAAGCACGTAATTTGTCATGACTGTTAGCTAATAACGTGCAAACTGCAACTATATAAGCGCTATGCATTTCATACACAACACAATATCTAACGTGCTTGCTATCTGTACTCGCTGTCGCTCTTACTATCGGACTTTGCCTTCACGCAATCTCTTCACACGTTGTTTCACACACGCCGATAAACTAATAAAGCTTGCTGCCAGTCACGCGAAATCTAGCTGCAATACGACTTCGCAATCGTGATCGCATAATTTATTTATAAGTTGCATAAGTTTTCCAGTTCTTTGGTGTTGTCACAGATCATCATTTAGACTCAACAAGGCCCCTTTACAAAAATTGACACAGCTTGCTTCTTCTAATCTACAGAATTACGTGCAACTGCACAGAAGATCACTAACATTAGAGCGGAATGTACATAGCAGAGCTCTAGAGTGACTTCTAGACGTATGCGTCTACACTGGTACTATCTCTATTTACATTATTAACCGATGATGAATTATACTCGTGGTCCTCTACAGGGTTACCAAAGTAATTCAGCACTTATTGGTTTCATATAAATTATAAAACACTTTCTTTGGAGTGTTAAAACTGACAATAGCCAATAGGAGATAACACAACTTTACTTCACAATCAGCGAATCCTCTTTTTCTAGCATTTCATAAAATACAAAAGCGGAATAATTTTTCCACCAAATCCGTCTGACTTGAGTGCTATCTGAAATCAATTTACCTCACTTTCTCGGTCTCTATCTACGTTTGCTGTCTTCAAAAGTTATGTAAACACGCTGGTCAATCACGGTGTTTTATCTAGCACAGTTAGACTTCAATCATGAAATCACTTGCTGCTGTGCACCGAGGCAATCGTGATCTCCTAATTTAAGTAATTATTTTTTTAATGCTAAAGCCAATTTTTGACATCAGCGATATCGGTTGGGTCGTTTAAGCGGATTCCGATATAATTTGTTATTAAGGTGTCGTCTAGCCGAGACTTATTTATCCATACCTCCGCTGTCGGAGTGATTATTTGTGAAGTCAATGAACTTAGTAAGTTTTCCAATCCGTCAGAATCTATTTTGTACAACACAAATGCTTTATTTTTAATCAATAATGTATAGAAGTTTGCTCGTAATAAGCGCGTCTATTTGTTTTTATATTTTATTTTATAATCACTTCAACAGATCAAGGCTGCTTGTTTGGGCCGATTCTTTCTTCTTAATTCGTGCACATCTGCTACGATTTTCTTTTGTATTGACATCAGCCTTAAATAGGCCAACTGGAGCGTTCTTGGTCTCAAAAGTAGCAATTACAACAACTTCCCTATTCAGGAGTAGGCCCTACTTAAATTCTAATTAAAGGGTAAAATCTGATAACTCTTGGTTCTTCGGGCATGCCAACAAAACTTTATTGTGCACTGCGTCCACACGTTTTACATGATACGGACGATCATTGACTAACTGTAGTGTCATGGGCTCAAACATTGTGACTATGACATAGTCGCCGACCCTTAGGCGAGAGCGTGTAGGACTTCTGGTATAAGCTTGTCAACGTATGGCACCAACATATTTCGTTATCTGTTTTATGCACACATGAATATCCGCAACGGTGTGGTGCTCATGCGATCCAAGGCTTATGGCTTCACCTTACAAACTAATATGCCTTTTATAGACCATGGTTGTTGGAGCAAATCCTGTAGTTGTTGATAGTTTAAAGCACATGCCCCAGTCGACCAAATGTAATATGTCTCTCCAGGATACTGGGGCCTTGTGGCAACAATATCGCAATAATTCTTTCATCCTCCGGTGTAGAACGGTGACTCGTGGTGCACTGTTGAAAAATAGCTACGAATTTCTATTGACATGCCAGGCCAATACCATAGCAACTGCTAGGTCTTAATGAGTCTCCCGGCGCACAAAAGTTCTAACGTTTCCTGAAAGAAGGTCATAAAGTTTGTTTGCATGGACGGCAACACAAACTATTGAACTGTCTGTCCATTTTTCGAACCAATAGGTCGTTTTGCAGGCTCTAGTATTTATATGGTGCTTAAACTGTTTTGCGGTTTTATAGCTGATTGATTATTTCCTGGAATGTGACATCATTTCCTTGATTTCCTGAGACCTTGATAAGTGGCGAAACTCGTACATTGAAAATTCTGTTTGTTAAGCGCTCTGTTTAAAATTGATGCATCCTAATTCTCGAGCTCTTCATTGGCTATCTGTCTTCGTTTCTTCTCAATAACCAGTAATATCTAATGTACTAGTACTGTATGATCGGTAAAAACGTCTATATGTCCCTTGATGACAAAATACATAAAAGGTTAGACACTGTTTGTGACGCAGAACTAATATATATGCAATTATGTACTATGGGTTGACCAGAAAAAAAAACAAAAATCTTGTGCCGATTCCTTTTATACTTACTGACGACACATCACTAGGAGCTCGTATGACGCCATTTACACACTATATATTTGGATGAGGTATGTGGAAAAATATAACGGTGCAATCTCTTTTACGAATGTGTAATCCTGCGGTAGTGTAGTTAACACCATATAAAGTCTCGACAATGCTAACTCACATTTAATACTATATATACCGAGTCTGTAAAAGATACTTACACTATGGTTATTGTTTCAGTACCCGAGATTAACGTTATGGTAGAAAAAGGTACATGGTACTAACACGATGGATTTCAATGTATGCTATGGTTCACCAAAATTGAGAATTACAACTATTTCTGAACAATTTGTACTCGTGTAGCAACAATTCCTGTAATTATTTTTCTTTGAAGTCCATCTCCTTCTAAACAATTTTTAGGGTTTCTCAGCTGGTCCTCTTCTCTTGATCTATAAATCTGAACAGCCAAACGATTTATATTTTGCCCATGACCTCGACTTACCGTATTGGTGAGATAGTAGACCATATTTCTCTATTGAACTGGCCGTTCTGTAGGAGCAATATAATTTTTTTGCTGCCCCTTAGACGAAGTAGGTGTCATTATATATTGACTTCACTTCCAAGCCACAGGCTGCCGTCGTCCGTCCCGTATTCGTTGATTATGTCGCAAAGCCTTTCCATATGTTATGTCGTCTCTGCCGGAAGTTGCAACGGGGCTCATGCGTTGTGCCGCCACAGCCAATGTAGTGGTCAACATGACCGACCTTTGTAGAACCTGGATTCTATCTTCAAGGTCTCCCTGCGAGCTCGATATTGCGCCATCTTTGAGAGAATCCAGCAGCATAAACTTGGTGGCCTCTTGCCATTGCAACCCGGGAAAAGACTCAATTAGCTTGATATGTGTCATGGAATCAAGGGACATTGCGCTCGGTAGTGGTTTGAGTCTGTACAATGTTGAAAACACCTCCTGAAGCCCGGCTCAGAAGTGATCCAACACTCGTTTTTTTATATTCTCTCGACCTGAGGTCGAGAGACAATAATAATTACACTGCAACTGTCCGGTCAATTAATTCCTGGACAATCATGCGCACAATAGGTGCTACTAATGAGATTTTTAAAATTTAAACAAAGGCTTCAAGTTTTTTAGACCATAATTGTGGCTGTTCCAAATCCAGGTGTGAAAGCATAGGCTTTAATTCTGATGACGGTCTGAAAAAACTCGTCGATTTGTATAAAAACAGCATCATAGGTTCATCTGCTGCTTCTTGGGCGCAATCGCTATTGTTGACTTCACCAAAATCGTTTGGGTAGTTTATGCGGATTCACTCAGAATTTATTATAAGCGTGCCAACATGTTCATTTGTGTTGACAACACTTTTATTAAGTTTTCCAGTTCGTCAAAATAAATATTGCTCATAATAAATACTTTATTTCCAATCTATTATTTATAGGAATTTGCTCATTTATTGCGCGTCCATTTAGTAAAAAAAATATAAATATTTGTTATGTTCGATTTACTTCTGCGACTCGAAATCTGCTTCTATCATTGTGCTGAATTTTTCATCTTAATTCGTTCACTTCTGCGGATTATTTTTGTTTTACTCGCTTCAGACTTAGACAGGACAATTAGAGCGTTCACGACCTGAATGGTGGCAATTGTTACACCGATTAAATGTGCTACGTTACATAATAGTTCTAGTTACTGTCGTAGGTCATGACGTGGGCCGTTAGTTATATTTCACTGACTTTTCCGTAAACAAAGATAATAAAAATTCAGATATTCATGTCTCAAATTCTTCCTAGAACTCTGCTACGTGTTTCCTATTTAATGTTTTGTTTTTTTGACAGGTGCACGTAAATCTAGTGGATGAGCAGTATCAGGAGTTTGCAAATGCTATGTTGATGGCCATGGGGGTTCCTGCTCTTGTTTTCTGCGGCAACCTAAAAAACTGACAGTCGTATGCATATGAATAATGCGACCACGATTGTGCAGAAACAAAGCATGAATCTCTCTAAAGTCGTGGTCTTCTGGAGAATTTTGTTGGGTATATATTTTTAGAAGGAAGGTTTTCTATTCAATTTTTCTACGTACAAAACTGTACATCTTGTTGATCTGTGAACAAAAATTGACTGTACAAAAGAGTAGAACTGACGTGCTCGAGAGATTCAACTGCGGAAGATTCTGTTTTAACTGTGGAAGCTGTTAGTGGGTAAGCGTTTCATTTAAAGTCTTTTTATACCTTTTCATACTGCTTATAAATTTATGCTTTCAAGATCCCGTAAGATGATTAGAATGTCAGGTCCAATGTTAGATATCGATGTTCCTGTTTTGGATGGAGATAGCGAACTATTTTTATGCGCATAGACTCCGCTTTCTCCCCGTTTCCAGATTATGACAGTCATCAAAAACTGTCAAATGTTTTTGCTAAATTACCTTCTGAATTGCAGTGACGGGTTTATCCGAAGCTTGAGGCCATTAGAAAGCTACCTAATCCCATTTTGAATCTACAAAATGAAGTAGAATCCTTGCTGGGTCCCACAGAACCCGAATGGATAATAAATAAATACGCGCAGTTAGACATGCCAAAACTTAGCAATATCAAGATTTTAAGGGAATTACGGAAACGTTAGTATAAAACCAATATTTCTGACCATGAGGCTAAGGTTGTTTTTATTAACAATCTTCCACAATCACTAAAATTATTCGCCAGACAGCTCCCCAACGCTCTCTCTCTGTAGATGACTTATCTGGGAGATGTGAGCTAGAATTTAGTGTTTTGGAACCTAAGTTGAATTCGTCATCCTTTTGTCCGCTCCCGCAGGATGATAGGCTCTCCTCTTTAGAGAGGACAGTAGCGAACATGGCTAAAGTTCTAGAAGGATTGTCCATAAGGAAATACGAGCTAAATCAGGTTAATGCTCGACCAAATTTCACGCCCAAAACACATTATAACGGTAGGCAGCGATCGACATCCCCGCAATTCTTTAGCAGATATGCCCCAAAGAAGTGATGCTATAATCACCAGAAGTTTTTTATTCATGTCAAGTCTGTCTCTGTCGTTTCGAAAAATTTCCGAATGAATGTGAATTTCCACAGTTGACGGGAAATAAAACAGAACACAGGCGCACTTGTGCATCAGGATCGGGAAACGTATGGCACAGAAAGTAGAAGACCGTTCTTTCTGCGCATAAATGGCATCAATGGCGCCAAACGGAAGAAATCACTTACAATCCGACATTCCTGTCGACTCTTTTCGTCCACGCCGAATTTGCCACATAGATAGCCAAACGGACAATGCCAGTCGCAACCATCAGCCTACTTGTTTGCATGACCCGGCCAAACAGTCCAACGAACTTCTGCACTTTCTTGATTTCAAAACTGGCGAAGAATTAATCGTAGACACAGATGCATCAGTCTCAGCTCTCAAGGGTGATTTAATGGCCGAGATGTCGCTAAGCGTTCTACTCGCCACAGCTACAGGCGAGCCCATACCTACTTATGGCTGTCGGTATCGCACACTCAATATAAGTTTACGGCGTGAATTTACTCACAACTTCATCATTGCCAAGGTCTCACACAATATAACAGGCTTTGATTTCCTTTTGAAATTTCGGCTCATTGTTGATTCTGCTAATCAAAAGATCATGGACCCTTCCACCGGACTTGAGTAATGTTTTTGGACACTTTCCTCTGAGCGTTTAGAGTTACAGGTCATTCAGCCAACCACAGCGCATTATTCGGTAAAGATATCTGCATCTCTTCGAAAATACAAGTCGCTTTTCGATGTGAACAAGTCAGAGCTACGAGTCTCCAACACGATGCACCATATCGTCACAGAAGGAAAACCAATTGCATTCAAGAAGCGACCACTGGCCCCTGCTAAACTGAAAGCTGCCCAAAAGGAATTTTCAGGGCTCTTGGAAGAGGGAATCATCAGATCATTGAAAAGTTCACGGGCGTCACCACTGCACTTAGTCTCCAAATAAAACGGAGATTACCGCAAGTTCATATCAGTGACAAAATCTGATACATAGCCTATTTCCAATATTAACACCTGACTTGAAAAACCCAACGGCAGCGATTTTTTCTCAGTGATTGACATCAGGCAAGCCTACCACCACATCCCGCTAGCGCAAAAAGATATTAAAAAGATAGCGGTTATCACTCCATTTGGCCTTTTCGAATATCTTTACATGCCTTTTGGACTTAAGTGTGCTACACAGACATTTCAAATATCCATGGACAACATACTTCGCAACGACGCCACTTACTGTATGTCATATCTCGATGACATAATGGTATTCAGTCCAGACTTAAAATCTCATGCGAAGCATCTACAAAATGTCCTCACACGCTTATCCAACCAAGAACTCAACATCAACTGTGACAAGACGCAGATTGCAACTACATCCGTGGGCTTCCTAGGGCATCGTATCACGCCACAAGTTATTCAACCTCTGCCGTCAAAGGAAAATTCAATTAGGAATATCATGTAACCGAAGACTTTAAGCGAGTTGCAGAAAATTTTGGAGTACTAATCTACTATAGCAAGTTCCTTCCGGGCCTTTCAAGACAATTTTATCTTTTGTGTAGGCACCTGCGGAATTGAAAAGGACTTAGCGAGAATTCCATCATTACTTGGTCATCCGAAGACGAGGAATTACTTCGACTTGCCATCAACTCGTTAGCAAATGCCACAATGCTAACGCATCCATATTTTCAACGACCATTTCTACTCACGACAGATGCTTCTGAATTCGCTATTGGAGCCACTTTGGAACAAGAGTTCGGAAGCCTGACAGAGGCACTTGCTTCTCATCGGATCGTTTCAAAACCACTTTAAGGTACATGGCATGCATCTTACGCCAGACGACTGCCTACCATCGTCAATCAAACGGTATAGTAGAGTGAATGCATAGAGATCTCAAAGCTGCTTTAGCATCCTCGTCCATTAATGGCAACTGGGTCGATGCACTACCTTTATTTCTGCCTGCCATGCGTTCCCGTACTCGTGAATCCGATAAAACGTTTGCGTCACAACTCTTGTATGGCATGGATCTACGCCTGCCTTGTCAGCTCCCACGTCTACTACCGGCACAGGATGACCTACAAATCGAAACTACCCGCCTTCGACTTCATTTCGGTAACATGTCCGAACAGCAGCCGAGACACACGCCTCGTCCAGTCTTCGTTCACCCACAGCTCCACAGCTGCAAGAGAGTACTCGTTCGCAACAATACTGCTGTTGCACCACTACAACCCAAGTATCGCGGTCCTTACCCGATTTTACTAAAACAGCCAAAATACTTCATCATTATGCAAGGCGCTACACCGACATCAGTAAGCATAGACAGGTTAAAACCGTTTATCGAACCACCTGATCCTGAGAGCGTTCAACCTTCTACACACGTCTCAGGCTCCGTCTGCCCACAATCTCAACCTGCTTTGTATAACGCGTAATAATTAAACATTAACATTTAACTATAAAATTTTTTTAACCTTACGTTAATTTTTAGTATTTGTCTCACGTGCCATAACCAGCTGTTCTTAGCTAACAATTGTGTAGCATTTTTGAACAGTTCTTCGGTATTATGCCATCTCTGAGGCAATGTTCGTGTACATATTTTTATGCAGTTACCTTTGATTTTAATGTATATATTTTTACATTTTAATGTATTTCACACACATGACATTACACTGCCTATTTTGGTATGACCAGCTACTTAGAGCTAACGCTTTTGTGTAGCAACACTAAGTAGTTATCAGCTTCATATCATGGCACAGGCCACTTTCACTGCATATCTCAACTTTATCTATTTCACAAAGACCACTCTACAAATGTCATGACCACAACGTCGAGCACTCTAGCTCCTTTGGTCGTATACAAACACATTGACAACGATCCAACCTGCTTAGGTTTTAACTTAAACCTGGCAAATTCAGAGGCGATTTACCTCGAAATCTTCACGCTGCGGCTCCAAAAACTTACACTGCTAGAGCAAACAATTTGTGTAGCAATTCCTAGTGGTTACCTGGCATCATATCATTGTTGAAGCAACCAACAAGCATATTTATTGGTTCGAACTCTGTCATGCATTTCTTATCTAGCCTCGCAGAGAGGAATTTTTTTTTCTTTTTTTCCAGAGAGGAAAGTGTTGTAACGACACAAATCAATCGCCGACATATTGCGTAAATTAAATTTAAATTTATTTACGTTGCATTAATGAGAAAAAAGCAAATTGCCGTTTAACCACGTTTAACCACGTTTAACCAATAGTATGCAAGTACACATATTGTATGCTATTTAAGCACGGTAATTTACCATGCAAGTCAGTTGTGGCATTTGCCTTCTACCTGCTTCACGCGTGTGCGTTCTGGCGGTTGTCAATACGTGTGCGCTCTGTCGGCTGTCAATACCTACTCATCCTGTTACGGGATGCCAGAGAGACGAGCCATTTGAGTGCAGGACCTGCAGGACACCATCCACAACGCGATCACAGCTCAACCACGGGAGCGACAACTCAATCAGAGTCCACTCAAGGCTCTAGGACATCTTCAACTCTGAAGACTTCAAGAGTACGCATTACCAGGCCCTCTTAAGGGCCCACATATCAGTAACTAATCTCTATTCAGAGCACCTTAACCGTGTTTGTAACTTCGTACGGCATTTACTTGAAGCCGGGGCGTTTACAGTGTTCTCAGAAATTAAAATATGAGATTCAGAACAATTTAAGCTAATTTACGGACCCCTTTAAGGTACATATATTACCTGTTGAAATGATGAATTTAGTGAATGATAATGCAAAAAAAATAATTGCAATTAGCTGATGTTCTTTGCGTCCAATTGTGAGGCAACATCCTGTAAACGCCCCGGCTTCAAGTAAATGCCGTACGACGTTACAAACTCGGTTAAGGTGCTCTGAATAGAGATTAGTTACTGATATGGGGGCCCTTAAGAGGGCCTGGTAATGCGTTCGCTTGAAGTCTTCAGAGTTGAAGATGTCATAGAGCCTTGGGTGGACTCTGGTTGAGTTTTCGCTCCCGTGGTTGAGCTGTGATCGCGTTGTGGATGGTGTCCTGCAGGTCCTGCACTCAATTGGCTCGTCTTTCCGGTATCCCGCAACAAGATGAGTCACGGATGTAGTTAGTTGTTGGTGAAACTATCAAATCACCAGCGTAGGTATTGACAGCCGACAGAGCGCACACGTATTGACAGCCGACAGAGCGCACACGTATTGACAGCCGACAGAACGCACACGCGTGAAGCAGGTAGAAGGCAAATGCCACAACTGACTTGCATGGTAAATTACCGTGCTTAAATAGCATGCAATATGTGTACTTGCATACTATTGGTTAAACGTGGTTAAACGTGGTTAAACGGCAATTTGCTTTTTTCTCATTGGTGCAACGTAAATAAATTTGAATTTAATTTACGCAATATGTCGGCGATTGATTTGTGTCATTACAACACTTTCCTCTCTGAAAAAAAAAGAAAAAAATATTCCTCTCTGCGAGGCTAGATAAGAAATGCATGACAGAGTTCGAACCAAGTTAAGCAAAAATATGATGAACCATAAGTGCTGGGTTTAAATATGCTTGTTGGTTGCTTCAACAATGATATGATGCCAGGTAACCACTAGGAATTGCTACACAAATTGTTAGCTCTAGTGGACGGTCATAGCACGTGAGGCAAAATAGAGCAGTGTAAGTTTTTGGAGCCGCAGCGTGAAGATTTCGAGGTAAATCGCCTCTGAATTTGCCAGGTTTAAGTTAAAACCTAAGCAGGTTGGATCGTTGTCAATGTGTTTGTATACGACCAAAGGAGCTAGAGTGCTCGACGTTGTGGTCATGACATTTGTAGAGTGGTCTTTGTGAAATAGATAAAGTTGAGATATGTATTGAAAGTGGCCTGTACCATGATATGAAGCTGATCACTACTTAGTGTTGCTACACGAAAGCGTTAGCTCTAAGTAGCTGGTCATACCAAAATAGGCAGTGTAATGTCATGTGAGAAATACATTATAATGTAAAATATATATACATTAAAATCAAAGGTAATTGCATAAAATATGTACACGAACATTGCCTCAGAAATGTCATAATACCAAAGAACTGTTCAAAAATGCTACACAATTGTTAGCTAAGAACAGGTGGTTATGCCACGTGAGACAAATACTAAAATTAACGTAAAGTTTAAAAAAAAATTTTATAGTTAAATGTTAATGTTTAAAAAAAAAATTAATTACGCGTTATACAAAGCAGGTTGAGATTGTGGGCAGACGGAGCCTGAGACGTGTGTAGAAGGTTGAACGCTCTCAGGATCAGTTGGTTCGATAATCGGTTTTAACCTGTCTATGCTTACTGATGTCGGTGTAGCGCCTTGCATAATGATGAAGTATTTTGGCTGTCTTAGTAAAATTGGGTAAGGACCGCGATACTTGGGTTGTGGTGGTGCAACAGCATTATTGTTGCGAACGAGTACTCTCTTGCAGCTGTGGAGCTGTGGGTGAACGAAGACTGGACGAGGCGTGTGTCTCGGCTGCTGTTCGGACATGTTATCGAAATGAAGTCGAAGGCGGGTAGCTTCGTTTTGTGGGTCATCTTGTGCCGGTAGTAGACGTGGGAGCTGACTAGGCAGGCGTAGATCCATGCCATACAAGAGTTGTGACGTAGACGTTTTAATGGATTCTCGAGTACGAGAACGCATGGCCAGCAGAACTAAAGGTAGAGCATCGACCCAGTTGCCATTAATGGACGAGGATGCTAAAGCTGCTTTGAGTTCCCTATGCATTCTCTCTACCATGCCATTAGCTTGGGGATGGTAGGTAGTCGTCTGGCGTAAGATGCATCCCATGTACCGCAAGGTGGTTTTGAAACGATCAGATGAAAAGCATGTGCCTCTGTCCGTGATGACCTCATTGGGAACACCGTAATTGGATATCCATGCAGAGATAAAAACCGTTAGTTACTTCGTCTGCAGAAATGGTGCCAAGAGGTAATGCCGCAGGCCACCGTGTAAATCTATCGATCATAGTTAGAAGGTAGCTGAAACCTTGAACCTTTGTCAGATGAACTATGTCGATGTGGACGATGGCTAGGCGAGAAGTAGACCGAAATGTTGCAACTTAGAACGTGTGTGTCGTCTGATCTTGTTTTTCTGACAAATAGCACACTCTGAGACCCATCGTTTAACATTCTGCCTAAGTCTGTGACCACAGAAACGATCTGTAAGAAGTCGGACAGTCGCTTGGCTTCATGGGTGAGAAATTGAGTGAATTGAATCGAAGACTTTTCTCTGACGTCTGGTGGGCAGAACTGGCTTGATGGGCTGCGTACCCGTGAAGTAAACAATTGGTAAGCCTTCCCACAGACGGCATATGAACTTGGCTGGGTGACGGGCTATTGATCTTTGAATGTGAATGTCACCGCGTTGTTCAGTTCGCAGGAGAGTTGGCGTTAGTGCAGGTATACTGAGTGCCACGGAGTTGACAGTGAATGGTGACGGCGAAGGCGGTTGTAGAGAGACGTCTAGCCTGGACAGGGCATCTGCAATGAAGTTCTGTTTGCCCTTGATGTGAAAGACGTCAAATTGCCATTCGCTTAGACGAGAAAGCTGTCTTTACACTCTGGCAGGGTACTTGGCGATAGATGAAGTTGCGTTTCGAAGTGCGCTAACTAGTGGTGCATGATCTGTGAAAACAACAAATCTGCTACTGCCAATGATGCTGATAAAATGGCGCACTGCGTCGTGGATGGCGAGAAGTTCTCGGTCGAAAGTGTCGTACCTCGTTTCTACTGGTTGGAGAGTACGCGAGTAGAAACTGATAGGCTTCCGAACTCCGTCGATCTCTTGTTCCAAAGTGGCTCCAATAGCGAATTCAGAAGCACCTGTCGTGAGTAGAAATGGCTTGTTCGAAAGTCTGGATGCGTTAGCATTTTGGCATTTGCTAACGAATTGATGGCAAGTCGAAGTAATTCCTCGTCTTCGGATGACCAAGCAATGATGGAATTCTTGCTAAGTCCTTTTCGGTTCCGCAGGTGCCTGCACAAAGGATAAAGTTGTTTTGAAAGGCCTGGAAGGAACTTGTGATAATAGTTTAGTACTCCCAGGATTTTCTGCAAATCGCTCAAAGTCCTTGGTGACTTGATATTCTTGATTGAATTCGTCTTTGACGGCAACGGTTGAATACCTTGGGCCGTGATACGATGCCCTAAGAAGTCGACGGATGAAGTTACAATCTGCGTCTTGTCACAATTGATCTTGAGTTCGTGGTTGGATAAGCGTGAGAGGACATTTCGTAGATGTTTCGCATGAGATTCTAGATCTGGACTGAATACCATAATGTCATCTAGATATGACATACAACTAGCAGAGTCGTCGCGAAGTATGTTGTCTATGAATCTTTGAAATGTCTGAGTAGCACACTTAAGTCCAAAAGGTATGTAAAGATATTCAAAAAGGCCAAATGGAGTGATGACTGCAGTTTTCTCGATATCCTCTGGTGCTACCGGTATGTGATGGTACGCTTGTCTGAGGTCAATCACTGAGAAGAAATTGCTGCCTTGAGTTTTTCAAGTAATGTGTTGATATTTGGAATAGGATATGCATCAGATTTTGTCACTGAATTTAGCTTACGGTAGTCTCCACAGGCTCTGTACGATCCGTTTGATTTTGAGACTAAGTGCAGTGGTGACGCCCATGAACTTATTGATGGTCTGATGATTCCTTCTTCCAAAAGCCTTGAGAATTCTTCTTGGGCAGCTTTCAGCTTAGCAGGAGCCAGTGGTCGCTTCTTGAGTGCAATAGGTTGTCCTTCTGTGACGATATGATGCATCGTGTTGGAGACTCGTAGATCTGATTTGTTAAGATCGAAAAGCGATTTGTATTTTCGAAGAGCTGCTGATATCTCTGCTGAATGATGCACTGGGGTTGGCTGAATGACCTGTAATTCCAAACGCTCGGAGGCAAGTGTCCAAGAGCTTTGTTCAAGTCCGGTGGAGGGGTCGATGATCTTTTGATTGGCAAGATCAACAATGAGCTGAAATTTTAGAAGGAAATCAAGGCCTATTATATTATGTGAGACCTTGGCAATGATGAAGTTGTGGGAAAATTCACGTCGTAGACCTATGTTGAGTGTGCGGTATTGGCAGCCATAAGTTGGTATGGGCTCGCCTGTAGCTGTTGCGAGAAGAACGCCTAGCGACATCTCGGCCATTGAATCACCTTTGAGAACTGAGACTGCTGCACCTGTGTCTACGATGTACTCTTCGCCAGTTTTGAAATCAAGAAGGTGCAGAAGTTCGTTTGGCTGTTTGGCCGGGTCATGCAAACAAGTAGGCTGGTGATTGCGACCGGCATTGTCTGTTTGGTTCTCTATGTGAAAAATTCGGCGTGGACGAAAAGAGTCGACAGGGATGTCGGATTGTAATTGGCTTCTTCCCTGTAGCGCCGTTGATGCCATTGATGTGCAGAAAGTACGGTCTTCTACTTCCTGCGCCAGACGTTTCCCGATGCTGATGCACCCTTGTGCCTGCGGTCTGTTGTCCTTCCTGTCAGCTGTGGAAATTGACACTCATTCGGAAATTCTTCGGAACGACAAAGACAAACTTGGCAAGCATATAAAAACTTCTGGTGGTTATAACACCAGTTCTTTGGAGCATATTTATTAAATGATTTCGGAGATCTCGATCGCCGCCTACCATTATAATTTGACTTGGAAACGAATTTTGGTCGAGCATTCATTTGATTTATCTCGGATTTGGTAATGGCCAATCCTTCTAGAACTTTGGCCATGTTCGCCACTGTTTTCTCTAAAGAGGAGATTCTATCATCTTGCGGGCGTGAAGAAAAGGATGATGGATTCACTTTGGGTTCCAAAACCCTATATTCTAACTCACATCTCTCAGATAAGTCATCTATAGAGAGAGTGTTGGGAGCTGTCTGGCAAAGAGTTTTAATGTTTGGGGAAGATTGTTAATAAAAACAACCTTAGCCTCATGGTCAGAAATGTTAGTTTTATACCAACGTTTCCGTAATTCCCTCAGTATTTCTATGGGGCCAAGATTTTGCATATCTAACTGCGCATATTTGTTTATTATCTGCTCAGTTTCAGTGGGTCCAAGCAAGGATTCTACGTCGTTTTGTAGGCCCAAAATGGGATTAGGTAGCTTCCTAATGGCCTCAAGCTTAGGATAAATCCGTCGCTGTAATTCAAAAGGTAGTTTAGCAAAAACCTTCGACAGTTTTTGATGACTGTCATAATCAGGAAACGGGAGAAAGCTGAGTCTACGCGCATAAAGAATAGCTCACTATCTCCATCCCAAACAGGAACATCAATATCTAAAATTGGACCTGACATTTTAACAATCTTACGGGATCTTAAAAGCATAAATTAAAAGCAATATGAAAATATATAAATATACTTTAACGAAACGCTTACCCACAAACAGCTTCCACAGTTGAATAAGAGCAGAACAAAGAAGTCACTGTTTCCAAAATCCGAAGTTGAGTTGTTGAGTACGTACGGTGCCGTTTTGTACGTAGAAAAGATGAACAAAGGACTCCTTGGCCTTTGATGCCGATGTGTTATTATTATCTCAACAAATCCACGAATATATACCCAACAATTTCCCAGAAATCCACGGTCAGGGTAAAGAAAACACAAATGTCAATCTATTATTATTATATCCCCCAAACACAAACCACGAATATATATATATATATCCAAAAAAAATTCACAGATGACCACGATCACGAAAATCTTAATCGATTTTTATCCCAAATAGTTGAAAAAGGAAGTCACCTTCGAGTCATTTCTTTTATCCATAAGATCTCAACCTCCTTACCACTCTCCAACTTTGCCCACCCAAGTCACCACTACGCCACACGTTCTAGTAACTCTTCTATCCAAGCCTACCATACCCCCACCATATTTAAAAAATCTATCTCTTCTCCAAAGCCACTAATGTCTTCAACGCTCTCCCCACAGACATAAAACTCCTACCCCAGCACGAATTCAAAAAGGCAGCCCATCAATACTTCTTCAACAAATTTCTTTGTGATACGACCGATTGGAAACGAAACTGGTTCCTTCTCAATCCATAACATTTACTCCACCCTATCTTCTTACCTCTCTTGTCTTATTCTTTTTTCTTCAAGATTCACTAATACCACCTCTCAGCCCATTCCTAACCCCATTATATCCACGTTGCGGATACTCTACTACGTTCTGCTCATCCAACTCTTTTCTTTTTTTCTTGTTTCAGCGGAGGACCGGAAACCCAACAGCCCTACCGATTCACCAACGGTTTGCTTCGGACTTCGACTCTCCCTGGTCTTATTTTAATCTCGATCACGTTCTACAGATGCCTGCGATCCTTGCAAGACTCGCTCGCCTCAATCCTGCCGACTCCATCAATTCATTCGTCACGACAACGGACTCCAACGGTCGACGTCTACCTCCGGGCCGCCATCTTTTTTATCTTCATCTTCGTTTTCGATCTCACATTCACCTTGAAGATCTGATACTTCGCGGACTATCTCCAATTGATCTTGTCTAGTCAAATGGAACTTCGCTTATATTTATTTTTCACCAGATTGAACTATCTTGTTGTTAATGATAACTTTTCCCCTCCCCAACACCTCCCCCTGCTATTAAATACTTTGCTAGTCACAATTCCACTCACCTCCACATATCCTACCCTTGATTTGTTATCTCAATGGTCGGGCCAGTTGGCCTTTGATGCCAAATAAATGTATTATTATTATTATTATTATTATTATTATTATTATTATTATCCCAAATAAATGAAAAAGGAAGTCAATTTTATTTATACCAAAAAAATCAGAACAATAATCAATATCCTGACGCGGTCGCCAATTTTGTAAACGCCCCGGCTTCAAGTAAATGCCGTACGACGTTACAAACTCGCATAAGGTGCTCTGAATAGAGATTAGTTACTGATATGGGGCCCTTAAGAGGGCCGGGTAATGCGTTCTCTTGAAGTCTTCAGCGTTGAAGATGTCCTAGAGCCTTGGGTGGACTCTGGTTGAGTTTTCGCTCCCGTGGTTGAGCTGTAATCACGCTGTGGATAGCGTCCTGCAGGTTCTGCACTTAATTGGCTCGTCTCTCCGGTATACCGCAACAGGATGAATCACGGATGTAGTTAGTTGTTGGTGATACTATCAAATCACCAGCGTAGGTATTGACAGCCGACAGAACGCACACGCGTGAAGCAGGTAGAAGGCAAATGCCACAACTGACTTGCATGGTAAATTACCGTGCTTAAATAGCATGCAATATGTGTGTACTTGCATACTATTGGTTAAACGTGGTTAAACGTGGTTAAACGGCAATTTGCTTTTTTTTCATTGGCGCAACGTAAATAAATTTGAATTTAATTTACGCAATATGTCGGCGATTGATTTGTGTCGTTACAATCCATGCTCCATGTTCCTGTAGAAATACTCTTTCATCTCTACTTTTCGGAATTATCGTATAAATAATGCTGATTCTACGTATGCAAAGGCATAGAAAATATCAGTCTTTGCATATTTAAAAAATTTAACTCTATTTTAATTTTTATGTGTAATTTGTTATAATGCTTTTGATAGCGGTAGATTTATACCGTTTCGATTTTTAAGTTAGTTTGTGCTATAAAGCATATATTTTTGAAGCATAAGGTATCGGTGTATTTAATTCTATGTTTAATAAACTGTTATCGATCATTTGATGTTATTTATTTAAGCATTTCATCTTGCTATCGAGGTTCAATACTTTATTTTGTCGTATATTTTTCTGCAAATGAAATCACGTTATATCATTTATGTGCAGTGATATTAGCTTATGTGCTTGTTTTTATTATTAATGGTGCTGACATATTCCTTAGAAAGGTTGTAATAACTAAATCGTTATAATTTACTTATCGTAATTGATAGGCTATTGTAATATTGATCAAAATACAATGGCGCAAGTGGATGAGATTTAGTCCTGTTATGGAGGTAAATGGTCGTTATATTCAGCCACATTCTATCAGCTTGTATTTTATTATTATCACTTTTGATCATGACTGTCTTTATACTTAGAATACGTTGGTTATCTGCATTGCCCAGTAGAATCCATAATGGTTGAGTTGACCACAATCACAACTAACTTTGTGAGTATCTATATTGGGCACTACCATACCCTGCAACAATTATTTTTCCTACCCATTTTGTACCAGTCCCACAGCTACTGATAACTGATAGCCAGACAGTTTTTGATTCACGCATGCACAAACCTACGTTGATTTATATATGGATTTTGTCATCAAATAAATGATTATCTCGTCAATAATAAAAACATTTATTATGTATATAATAGTAATCGATTATAGACATTTACATATAAATTGAATTACATGCTGCATAATTGCTGTATAGTCGTGGTCAAAACTTTGCAACCCTCAACTTGTTAATATAATGAAATTTAACTATTCATTCTATAGATTGTGATGCAATGGTTTAATTGTGTCTATGATTCTGCCATAAAGCCCTATTCTTTTAAATTGATTGCGGAGTGCCAGCTTCATATTTTCCAATACCGCGTTTTGCGTACGCGGGTAATAGCTTTTCACCGACCGATTGATTACAATTTCCAATTTCGTTTTGTTTTCAATCGGGCTCAGTTCGTATTCGTTCCAATGGAGATGCGGTTCTATCACATCTTTGTTTACTGGCAACGTTTCCGTTCCGAAATGTTACCAGTAAACAAAGAAGGAAATTGTGATCAATCGGATCTTTGTGAAACTGTCGGTGCAAAGCTACAACCCGCGTACGCAAAAATGCGGCATTGGAAAAAATATTCCTATTTACAGTCGGATAACTACAAAACTACTGTTGAGTGGGCATAATTATTGGGATTTTATTGAGCAATTTTTTTGAAAACAGCAGGATTGGTTTGTGTTTTATGTTCACAATGTTTTTTGCTATGCTGTTGTTAGTCAAAATATCCACAAAAATTTACAATAAAATCGGAAAAAAACTGACATGCCGTTTAAGATTATAATTGTCTTTGATATTGAACGGCGAACACCATTTTGGAGATGTGACTCAATTAAATTAAAGGCACTTGCAAAATCATTTGGAAGATTTTCAGAAAATAATTTGCTGTGCTATCGTGCTGATTTTTGGTGACATGGACTAAGCAAAATGGAGTGTTAGACTTTTGGGGTATCTTTGTGTAGAATGGAAGGATTCCTTCCTAAATGAATGGAAGATATTAAGATGCCTTCAGTAAATGAAGGGCACTAGAAAACATGCAAACTATCGCGATATTGAAAGAAATTTTTTTCTATGATACGGTAACATTTAACCCTGTGCTGTGCCAAAATTGATTACTTTTATCCACAGAATGATTCGCGAAGAACGTGAGAATCCAATTCAACTAGCGTTTACACACGAAATAAGATGTACGGACCAAGTTTATACGCACTCTGTAGTTGGAGAAGGATGTTTCATTTTTCCTACATCAACTTTTATGTAAATGAAGTATTTGATATGGTTTCTGTTTTACTAACAGCGGTTTTGTCCAGCATGCTTACTTCAAATGCACTGAAGATACTGTCATGCTGACAATAGTAGGAATAGCTCCAGAGAACCATAGATTGTGTGATGTGAAGCCGAATGCCTCGAAAACTGTTGTTATTACCAACTTAGATTTTCCTTAACTGCGCCCTGTTAACAGTTGTCAACTAATTACTATGTACGTGATCCCTCGTCACATTTGATGTATCGGTATCTGACGAGAATTTCAGGCGTATTTGACTGTTAGTGGCTATCTTTTACAATTTAAGCAAACCAGTGTCATCACCCGTCCATTTAACTGTCACAATTCCAGGGACTTTAATTTGAGTGTATTTTCGATCTTAATTTTTCTGAGACATTGAACGCGATCCTATACAATTTCCATTAGCTAGGTAGTACTGAACGTCGACGTATTTGTTCTAAGTTGTTTATTTCCGTCATTTAAACCTCACTTTGTATTTGTCCAAGGCCAAATTTATAAGTATACTTGTATCTGGCCACTTGGTGTGTCATTGCCGCTGAATTTGATTTCGTTAGTTGGGCTCCACGAGAATTATCCTATTAGTTTGATCAGCAACTGTTCAACTCCGGTTGATTTGTCGGACCGCAGTGATTGTAACTAAAGACCTTGTGATCATACACTATTGTTCGCAATATTGATTACTGGATGGAACCGATCAAAGTTTTCATCATGATATTTATCATAGACCGCATTCCAAACTCGTGTCTCATCATTAAGTGAGAATCGTTGTGGATCTAGCTGCGACCAGGTACTAGCGTGGAAGTGTCTTTAATTCTGCCTTTTTAGCACTGGCTCTTTCCGTATTATTTGTGCTGGAGACCTAGATCTCTATTCATGATTCCAGCCTATCTTAATCAAATGTAGCTACTTTTAGTCTAAACATTCAAGTGTGAATGCCATTTTCGTAATTATCGTGTATTGAATGTATAACGTGCAGTCGAAGGCGCCAGCTCAACTTAAAAACCCACTTTTTCGATGCTCTTTACCATGTTCTGTACACAATTGATGTACAAAAATTGAAGCTCAGTGAAGTCTCAACACGTCAAATTCCAGTAAGCACAGGAATAATGTCATAGACACTTTTCCTATTGCTCAATAATTGGGCGTTTGTGATTTTGGTCTTGTATCTCTCTCTCTTCTATTTCTTTATACTGTTATTTTGTTCAATAGAAGTACTTTTATCAACATATGTACAGACTTATTCATTTGATGATCAGCTCTTCTGTTTTTATATACCACTTTCGATCTAACCGAATAAACGAAGAGATGTCGGTGAATCTATTTGGACAACCGAAATCAACTCTAATCTTACTGTTTAGGATCACGCGAATTTTGATCCGGTTCTATGAGGATTACATCGCTAGACAAATGTTAATCTTGGTAGTTTCCAAAATCAATGGTGACACCTAACATTGAAATAAACTGGCTCGTCAGAAATAAATTTCATGAATTCGACGCTTGTACGGCGGACTGAGTCCCACTGGTCGTCTAGCCAATTGATACTGTTGCCTTTATATAATTAAAATGATATTATTTATTTTACATGCAGTGCGTAGCGAGTTTAAATTATTTGTATTGTTGCTAGTTGACCCGAAAAACAGCTCATAATGTGTCAGTAGTAAGTTAGATTGGAAATTGCTGTATATGTTTTTAACATCTTTTTAAGTGTTACATTTCTGCTCTATATACGTATACTTTTAGAAACGCTATGCGATTTCCCGATGAAGAAGAAGTTTGTGAGACCGGTCAGGACTTTTACGCTTTTTGTCGGGAGTACAAAAGGCGACATAACTTACTTGGAAGAAGACGTAATTTTTGTCATATTAAACGGGACATGTATGTTAATTTTTTAAATTATCTTCTAAGAAACAAAGAAGTTGTCGGCGATAGATTCTCAATAAAATGCGAGGGATTTTGTCCCGGGCGTGTAGAGTTTATCTACCATCAAGGAAAAGGATCAGCTATCAATATGGAAGATCATGTGGATGATGAAAACTGTCCATATTATCAATTAAGCCTTGATGAGTGGGTTGAAAATTCTGACGTTTTATGGCGTAAGTCATTATTTTATTTCATTTTCAGCTGTGCCAACATTTACAAATGAACAAGTGGCAAACCAATACCGTATTTTAACCACTTCGTTGGAAGATTTGTTGTTATGGAAAGATACGCTATCAGAAGCAGAGGGCAATTGTTATAGATATAAATGTACTCGACAGCAGCCAAATGGAGATGTTCATTATTTTCCCTGCACTGTTTGCTTCAGCTATTTGGAAGTAAAGTGCCACATAACAACAGGATACTCTGTTGCAAAGATTTTTGGAGATCATGATCATGTAAATAACGCTCGCTCTAAGATAAAACGCATAAACGAAAACAATGAAGTCGAAGAAGCTATTGATTCATCAGACGAGTTCGATCCGCGTGATGCAAAAGGAATGTTGACTAAAATGTAAGCCTATGTTGTATTCATATTTGCTGTTTTGAAACAGATTATGTTCACTTTCAAAACATACCAATATGCCTACGGAAATGATTTTTACTGGTTAGATAATGAATGTGCTTTTAATGAAAAGATCTGTAAATGGTTCTTGAAGAGATAAATTTTGTTAGTGAGAAATTTAATACAAGATGTAGACTGACTGTGAATAATTGTTGGCTTTTTTACTTGATTCATAGTCGTTATGCCAAGCGTAGCATTTAAAAAGATCAATAATTTTTGCAAGAAATTCTGTGACCAATATTAAGACCACAGAACCAGTGGTCTAGCCCTGCTGCGTTTTCATCTATCCGCGTTGTCGTGGCTGGTAACATAAGATTCATTAAATATTAATCTGTCAACACCAGCTGAACAAAGCTTTGATGTTCTGGCAAATCTAGTAAGTATTTTCTAGTGTTTCAGCGAAGTAGAGAAAACGGAAAATATGCTTCATTTATAGACCTAATGTTTGGTTCTTATAATAATTGATGTGCTTCCTTAGTGTTTTACATATATCCATCTCGTTTCAATATCGATATGTGGTAGACAAATAGCACCAGATGGTCCTTAGTGCATCGAATGCCAATCTTGGGCTCACTTACTCTTTTCATTTGCATAACAGTACTGTCAGCTTTTCGGAGCTGAAGAGCAAGATACTTACCATTCTCGACAATATGGAGCGTTTCAGTAGCCTCAGCTTCGCTTGTCTCTTAAATAGCTTGAGAAGTTTTAGCCAATTACATCTTTTTACAAGTTTAAGCTAGAAAGTCTCTGCTACAAGCATAGGCCGACTGTTGGTTTCCAGCGCAGTTTGGACGCAAAAACAACGTTTTTGATAACTGTAGCTGGGTCATGCTAGTAGTAGAGCGGTTAATTCGTATAATTACGAGCCATATCTCACTTCGATTAACAAACTGCGATAGTTATTTTTCTAGGCATGTGTATAAACTGCTTTTATTGTTTTTTTGTGTTTTTAAGATGATTTTGGCATGATCTGTTTTTCAGCATGGTTTTATTTATATTTAAAATTTTCCGTTAAATCTTCTATTTCACTCAAAGGTCCACTTCACATACACGAGGCTCTAGCCGGGGAAGGCCGCGAGGAAGACCACCATTGCATTCTCGATCTTCTTTCCCACCAAATGATGATCAGCTGGTAGACATTTCACAGTTGCCTGATGACCGGGGTGGTTATTTTGTTTATATACCTGGCCCTACAGATGAGCGTAAGTCGATTATTTTTTTATTATATTACGTGCTGATTTTCTCCAACCTGGAAACAACAATTATAAATAAATTGTCGTTTTCCCTTATATTCATTTTATAATTCTTATAAGACTTACAAATTATTTTCTCCAATAAACCAGCTTGATTATATTCAGCATACAATTTATTGTGATTCTATGTTGGTATTTATTTTGTTGGTGAGTTATTTCGTACTAAGGCGTGGAGGATATATTAGGGTAACTATCCTTTTACATTTACATGTCATTTAATTGATATGTTTATTTTGCTTTTAATGTAAGTCTATTTGAATTTAAGTATAATCCATCTTACGATAACAGGACAGTAGTAGCAATAACTAAATATGTGCTTCGTTATTATGGTAAAAGATGCTTTAATTTTGGCGTGTATGCTGTTGAAAAATCGATTCAAATATTTATGACAAAGTCAATTTCACGGTCGTCAATAGATACCCAAAGTGGGCGACAATGTCTTTCTTTTTTAAGCTACTAGATTATTTGAACGTGTTGTCACTCCATGCAGCTATCACGGTCTCTTCATTCCGTGTAGTATGATAGATATTAATTACGCCTTACAAATTATGTTGGCACCATCCTTAAATATATTCTGAAGCAGATCATTTTAGCTTGCAGATTTCGATGTTAAATGTATACAATTTTCCCTCCGTATTTATAACTCAGAAGTTTGCTCGAGATTAGCGTTTCACATTGCTAATACATGCATATTTTCGGGGTTCGGGAAGGACGCAAGTGCCTCAGAAAAGTGATCTATAGTGCTCAGTCAACTAATTATTACGACGCTCGTTATCGGCTGGCAGATTATCGTTGCAATTAGTTCTTGTCCTGACAATTTTTAATTATCTCTGTTTAAACAAACATAAGCTTTTTCGTGATTTGAACGATTCTTCCTTCTCTTCAGTCTTTCTGGTCCAAAATTATTCAAAATCAACTTTCGATTTTGCTTAAGTCGGCGTCTAAATGCTTAATGTATATTACTATAAGTCGATCTACAGAATATCAAGAATCGGGATAAATTTTTGCGAACCAGTGTATAGTTCTGCGGAAGGCTTCGGCATCACATATAGCAGTACCTACTTCGTACGTATCAAATATAATCTTCATCCGCAGTACCATCGAGACCAATTGAAATTTATTTAAAAATATCGTCATGTTTTTGTTTTAATGACTGCTGTTCGAGTTTATTCACGTATAATTGAAATTTAGTCTTATTTATATGTCCGAAAATTGTAACTGCATTTTGGTATTTTGCCAAATAGATATTAGTCAACAGCGTTGATTTCATCAGGCTTCTGAAATATAGCATATTAATTTTCTAGGACTATAATTCGTAGAGGTATCGATCAGTCAAACTTAGATTAGTGTTCAGAGGAAAACGAAGATCTTAAATGTGCATTTATCTGCGTGCATATTTGCATAGTTTACATTGTTTTTATATTTTCAAATCTTTTATTACATAATTTCTGCAGATAAATTCGATGTTGCAAATCCATATATATAGGATTCTCAAATTTGAACTCGTTTAATATGCTTGTCAACTGAAAATGGATATTCTAACTAATGCTGACTCTGAGAAGCTCATTGAGCGTTTTGCTTGTTTATATGATCGGAGCATCCAATTAATTGTAGTTATTCTATATATGTTTTATACTAATTCCGTTTTCCCTATATTTACTATCTCTAGGTTCTACTGTTATGACGTGTAACGCATGGACAACCACACTAAATCGTTTGCCTTCTGGAGGTGTCCGTGGAATATATACAGGTGGTCGAGGCAGGGGTCGTGTAAGTATAACTACTAAAATAAGCTACTTATGCTAGCTAGTAAATTCATTTAGTTATATTACAACATTCGTCAAAAATATCTTTCTTAGTGTCCTTTATCTCTAGGAATCGTTTTTGTGCCTTTATTGTTCATAAGCCTTAGTCGACGTGACGCGTTTGACCGGTTAAATTTTCTAGACTAGGCAACTTATGATGATTACATACATCCCCGAATCAAAATTTGGAACCTATTTGACTTAAATGTTGAATCTTTTTGCGCAGTGCTGTCCTTCTTGTTGTGGATTTGACCGCATTTTTCTTGTGCGGGACAATTAATAGCACTCCTAGGTCGGTAAAATCTTGAATTTTATACATTTTCAGGTTCTCTGATAATTGGCCTTGATTGATAGGTTCTCACTTGTCCCTTCTTTTTTAAGCCTTCCATCAGCTGATTATCTGAAAATGACGGATCATGATTGTGCGCGCTTCTTTTTCGAAATTTTTGAGACCTTATTTCCAGTCCCATCTTCAGAGTTGACACAATACGCACAGGAATAAAACAACTTGTGGCAAATGTGGTATCCTCATTGAAGACATATATATTTATATTTATTTTTGTTCCAAAGTTATTTTTTTATTGTCTTCCTAATATCTGGTCTTCATACCTAGTCTCTAATACTCAAATGTATACAAAAATTTATTTCTGTCCCCCTCCTCGCACACAACCACCTATAAACACATGTGTGTGAATCCATTAGGTTTGCTTATAGTTATTCGATAAATGTCACTTTAGCAGAATACACATGTGTTTATAGGTGGTTGTGTGCGAGGAGAGAGACAGGGATAAGTTTTTGTATACATTTGAGTATTAGAGACTAGGTATGAAGATCGGATATTAGGAAGACAATAAAAAAACCTTTGGAATTAAAATAAATATTAATATATATGCCTTGAATGAGGATACTACATTTGCCACAAGTTGTGTTTTATTCCTGTGCGTATTGTGTCAACCCTGAAGATGGGACTGGAAATAAGGTCTCGAAAATGTCGAAAAAGAAGTGCGCAAAATCTTTTTCCAATGTCATTTTCAGATAATCAGCTGATGGAAGGCTTAAAAAAGAAGGGACAAGTGAGAACCCATCAATCAAGTCCAATTATCAGAGCACCTGAAAATGTACAACATTCAAGATTTTCCCGACCTATGAGTGCTATTAATTGTCCCGCACAAGAAAAATGCGGTTAAATCCACAAACTATTCGACTAGTTTAATCCGCACAAGTGCTGTAACAAATAAGGTTTTTTAACGTAGATCGTCCTGTGGTTTAGTTCAGCTTCACTGCTGTTTTGTTGTTCACGTTTGCTTAAATAAATCTTTCGGCTACCTTTTTGGCAATAAAGTTATTTTTTGCACCGCTAACTCTTGGAATTTATCATTATAATTACAGAAAGCAATGCAACAGCCTATAGTATGTTATGTATCACTGCCATATAACCATAATAAAGAAAAAATACATAAAACGACATTTGATTTTAAAGAGCATAATTTAAAGCAACACATTGTCAGATAGGTGATTTAGAAGAAGATTTAGTTGTTATTGTGATACTTACCTAGATATACAATAGAAATTAAGCTCCTAGACATCTACACAAAACCTTTTCGGCCAATTCAAGTCTAAGGCAAGATGACATTGGCAACACAACTTCCTTGCATTTTTAACTGTATTGCGTCACAGGCACGAGCACACCACACAGTTAACTCTGTCCACCTAAGATATAAAGATAAGAAGATGATTGTTGTAGAATTCTGCAACAATTTCGCCACTGATTTCCATTCAACGCCATATCGTGCAGGGTTTCAACGGAGAGCTAATTGACATGTGAACCTAATTCTGGCAGACGAACGGGCTCAATTCTACCCAATTTAATTGACATTTTCTTTAGCTGTTTCTGACAGGTCAGAATCTATCCACCTTGAATTCGTTCATTAAAATGGAGTAGTTTTTGTTTATCTAACTTATAGCACGTGTTGGCCTACAAGTGCTCTTGGCTTTAGAATTCCTCTGATCACGTTTGCTTTATTCTGTAGAATAAAGTTTTATCAAATTAAAAAAAACTGGAAGAATGGATGCAATGTTCGGTCCTTTTCTGCTTTTAGATTGTTCTAATTTTTAAAGTTGCCATCGTCCTGGATCAATATTAATTCATTAAAAACCCTGTGTTAGTTTGAGGGATTTGCGCTCGCCATTACATTTAATGATTGTTCATACTAATACAATCATTAAGCTTGTCTATTTCCAAATTTTAATTAATAAGTTTGAAAGCGTCATTGAAATACTTTGTATATTTATGGCAGTATGGTAGATTTCTGATTTGCAATTTTTATGTTTAAAATTAAACAGCGTCCAGTAGACTCTCTTGTGCACACTATTGTCATTTCATTGATTGTCATTTAAAATTCTTGGTGCACTTTTTGTGGATAATTTTGAGATGACGTGTAGGCATAAAGAATGATTGTTGGTTATTATAGATAAATATGTAGAGGCAATCGGTAGTTGCGTCAACATAGTTGCTTGTAAATATGTTTTGACGTCGAAAAATATCATTGGCTTATTATGGATGTTGTGCAATTTGACTTTATTCTCTAGATCAAGTGTTTTGAACACAATTGCTTAATATTTAAATTTGTACAGAATATTACGTTTTTCGTTAGATTGTTTTGCATTCATTTCAATAATGGCGAGCCATATTAACTCTTTAGTAGACTGTGTGTGGCAATGGCCACCTTTAAGACAAATAATGAACAAAGGGTCTTATCTAGGGCAGACATTATTTCAACAGAAATTCCTCGCAGAAGCGCCCGTATAAGAATGAAGCAGTCAGCCCAATGAGAAAAGCAGACTTCGAGCTGAAGTGAATATAAATTAATTAATGTGTAAATTTGTTTTATTAAATCGATGCTCGTTGTGCGAGCAAAATTCTATATATAATTGAGTAAAAATAAAGCATTTGAGGTACATTTAAAATGTCTTCTGATGGGTTGGAAACGTTGATTCAGGCATTGACTTCTCGAATGAATAATTTAACTGCAGAATTAGGCATAATTAAGGCTCGTCTAGACGATACGCTAATAATAAACACGGAAGACATACATGTACGTGGACCATCCAACATAGGTGGACATTACACTGTGATCTGCCATTAATAACTTAAAGCGGTTTGAATTTCTTGTAATCATCCGAAGCATTAATAATTTGGTTTGTATTCATAAGTAGACTACTAATATCTTTCTGATTTCATTTTTCAAATTTCATGATTTGTTCTTAAGTTTCTAACACATTATATGCTCTCGCATAATCAAATGAAACAGTTTACGTATTACTTTAAATTGTTTGTAGATGACGAGTGGCGCTGCTTTTACTAAAGAGTGTCTTATAAGTCATCAAGTGCGACTTTTATGCTTCAATCATCTGACTTTTATCGATAGGAAAACTCAATTTTTGTTCAAGCGATAATAATTCTTTTTTTTTGATGTGCACACACACACACACGTATAATTAAAATCTTAATCATCTGGATTCTCTGGAAATGTGCTGGAAGCTTGTTCGTTATCAAATAATTAGTTCCGCAATTTCTTATTTCCTTCATTGACGACATTTTTAATTAGCCGATTAGCTTAATTGCAACTAGTTCGCTTGGACGCCTCAATTTGTTTGTTCATTTTATTAGGTTGCAGGTTCTGGGTTTATCACGTGACGTGACAAGGCTGTCTTTTAAATCTTTAAATCAAGTAGACCTCTTGGCTTAGGCGTTTTTGCGTATTATTCATTATGAGATACTTTCTTTATTGCAGCGTAATTTTTAATTCTTTATTGAAACCAATACATGTTTGTTCAATAATAATCCTGAATGAAATACTTTTTTCTTAATTGAGACAATTTTGTCTATACAATATTTTAAGTTTGTTTTTAATCATGTGTGGCAAAATCCTACTTAATAATAACTATATTAAATTACTTTGATCTGTGTTGTGACTAACACAGGCTGAGTTCAAGTTGTTTCAGCGGTCGTTGGTGACAACCATCATCAATCCACAATTCATCACAACTAAAAAAACAAGCTAATGAAGCAAGTGCGATATATCCTCATATCTATATTTCTGACTGACATTTCACCAGTTAGATGCGTTTCTTGTGTGTTTGTGTGTGTGCATATCCCTGATTTACAATAAATTTACACATTTACGTTAGACAAAGTTAAAATATTCATTTAATAAGTGTTCCCAATGACGTTTGTTGACTAATATTACTTTTATGTACAACTTCTCTTATTGCTTTCTCAAATGTTTTTCTTGCAGCCACCGAGATCCGGTAGGAGACAGGACTTTGTCGAAGCGCTATGGCGTCCTCCTTCATATTATAAAGCGGCCGCTGCGCGCTCTGAACGTTGTCGTTTACGTGCTATGCTTAATTCACAAGAAGATGAAGAAAATTTAGAAAACGTGAGTACCCTCAGAATTAACGCTTATTTTAAAAAAACATGTCATATAGGTCTATTTATACATACGCACATTTAACACACAAACACATACACAACGAGGTGAAACGATAAACTACACTGGGAAAAATAGCACTCGTACATGTAACAGCGAACAGTGCGCACAAATGGTTAATTCTCAAGCCATCAAAACAATAATGACCAGATCTGACATCACTTTGCAATACAGCGAGAATGACCTTTAAATGCAAACGGGCAAACAAAAATACAAACTCATACACAATTACCAACCAGCCAATACAAGAAATAGAAGTAAAAGCGAGTCAGATTTGTTACCACTAGCATAATCAATTGAAAACCCAGAATGTATATAAATGAATGATTGTAAAGCGATGATTAGTATTCACAAAATAAATGGGCTGTAAACACTTTGTTATTAATGTGTCTTTCTTTCTAATTATAAATATACTGTGTAATATTGATAGGCAATGGACATTATAATGATTATTAAAGAGCGGGTTCAGCCTTTTACCCGTAAGCAACTAAACACTTATATTGTAGCCAACTGTGCGTGTGCCAAACTTCTAGAAATAATTAAGTTCTTCAAATCGTGTTTAAAATCGGATGTGCCAAAACGATTCCTCAAGCAGTGCAAGAGAAATACCAGAAAAACGACGAATAAACTTATAAGTCGCTTATTACTCAATGCCATCGAGGACAACAAATCAAAACTGCGAAATGCTGAGAGAATCATTCAATCACTGGGTTTTCAAATTGCAAGCCTGGACGACAGCGAATACACCGCTTTTACAACGAAGATAGAAACGCTGATAAAAAAGCTGACAAAGAAAATAAGAACCTCACGAGGGACCTGGACAAATTTCCTACAAACCAAGACGCATTAATTCGCAATTATTCAAAAGTGATCTTGTCAAAACACCAGAAAGAATTACTCTCCTTAGGAGCAAAATTCTGCATAGCCAAGAAGAACCTAAGTGAACGTGACATTATTGACATTCAGGCTGGAACGGAAAATTTCTACAATGACTTAACGAAAGACATCGCCCCACATGCATTCAATGAACAAGGACTGAAAGCTGAGATAGTTATCGCACTAGAACAATACAAGAAGGAATTCAAAGGCAGCCAAATCATTACAAAAGCACATAGACGAACTCAGAAAACTACAATCAGACAAATCCATACGACTCGCCACACCTGAAAAAGGATCAGGAATTGTTATACTTGAAGACGATGCTTATAGGAAGTCCATGAACGATATCATAAATGATCATTATAAATTTAAACACGACATCAAACAGAAAGATGATTCAACAAACATCGAATCAAGAATTAATGCAAATCTGAAAAAGATGGAAAATCACGTTTTAACAACAGTGGCTGATTCCGATATTAGATCAAAACTCATAGAAGACATCCAAAAGGCAAAACCCGTCGGAATAAACACCGCAAGTATGTACGGCAAACCAAAAACTCAAAGCCGTGACAGCCTCAGGAGCTCCCTCGATGCGGCCTGTTAAGTCAATGATCAACACTCCACAACATAAACAAGCCAGTTTCTCTGCAAAATACTTCAACTAATACGATGCATCATAAACGCAAACACTTTCAAGGACTTTTTCGAACTAGCAAATGAACTGAAATGGGAAGAACATTCTAAGGAATAAAATGGTCTCGCTTGATGTCTCATCCTTATTTACAAACATACCACTGGATAAGACAACGGAGATCTTGTGTGACTTTATCAAAAACAAGTTTTTTGATTTCCCTATAGATACCAATGATATCGAAGACCTCATATTAGCATGTACGAAAAACGTGAAATTTACATTTGAAGGGATATACTACCGCCAGATCAATGGTGTAGCTATAGGAAGTTGCATTGCACCCCTCCTGGCAGATGTATACATGTATCATCCTGAAAAACGAGCCGAAAATGTATAATTGACCAGTGCGCACTCTACAAAAGGTATGTAGATGATATCTTCTTGTTAATCTCAGAAGCAGCAGACCCTTCCGAAATCCTCAAACAAGAAAATGGAGCCGATCCAGACATCAAATTCACTCTCGAGGTAGAGAAAGACGACAGTTTTCCCTTCCTTCACATCAAACTCATTCGAGAAGAAAACGAGGATTTGACACTGGCCATAAATAGAAAATCCACTTTCACCGGACAATACATTCACTACAACAGCAGTGTGCCAAAATCCCACAAAAGAAACTTGGTAAACAACCTAGCAAACAGAATCAGGAAGATCTGCTCTGAACACAAGATTGAGGAAGAACTGGGCTACCTCAGGAAAATTTTGCTAATGAACAACTACCCAGAGCGTTTCATTGATGTCAACATCAGACCACGGCAGATTCGTACTAGAGAGGATACCGTCAAGCAGGTTTTCCTAAACTTACCATTTAGAGGCGACGTACCAGCCTCAATAATTACACGGCGGCTGAATAGAATAACTAAGGAGAACTTTCTCAGTGTTAAAGTTAATATGACATTTAGTACACAGGAAATCATGAGGTTGGATGCCAAAGATCAATTGCCAATTCTCTCCAAATCATTCGTAGTCTACAAATTCTCATGTATGTGCGGTACCACATATATCGGACGTACGAAGAAGCAATTGATAAACAGAATCCAGTAACAGTTGCCACAGAAATGGATTAACAAAGGCTTGGCACCGTCACGAAAATCAGCTATTTCCGATCATATATTGGCAACGGGGCACCCAGTTAATTCGACCAATTTCACAATTCTACATAAAGCAAAATCAGAAAAATTATTATTTATGAAGCCCTTTATATAAAACAACAAGCACCTGACCTTAATATTCAAAAGTTTCATGAACATGATATTCTTATCGACTGGCCAAGAATAACAAAATTCAACGACAATATACTAGTATCCAGTCAAGAACCAACAGACCCTCGACTATAATCAACAGACATACCATCGGATTGGCATCAAACTGAAGTGTAAACTTAGGCATACGGTGACAGGGGACAAACATACTATCATACATGCCATATATATATATATATATATATATATATAATTAGGAAGAAGAACACATTAATAACACTGTGTGTGTTCTTTTCTCCCAATTATAAATATACATGTAACATTAGAGCATGGACATTATAAAGTACTATATATATATATATATATATATATATATATATATATATATATATACTGCACAACATTACACCGAAATACTATGCAGATACTTTTCTGCCGTATAACAATGAGATTCATAGTTATGAATGGGCTTTTTATTAACACTTGATCGCCCGTTCTTAGTTTAGGATTGACACTGTTATTTAAACCCCTCTTCATTTGCTCGCCTGTTATAAATATTTCTAACAGCTTTCGCGACATCAATGTAGCTAAAATGGTCTTAAGTGTTCTCTAGTGGTGAACAATATTTATATTGGTCATGCTCATAATTTTACACAAAACATCACACATTCGCCATTTATGTGTTATGTATGAAATGTTTTAAATTAAATAAGGCATTTGCTTTATACATTTTTTTACTTTAGCATTATCTGATATATAGATTTTGGCGACAATTCTCTTATATATAAATGAATGACCTGTTGCTTCAGTAACATACTTCTTGACGTATTACATATTTCTGAAAGTTGTCATTGGCGTAACAGGTGATATATTCGTGGGTGTTATTGCCATTACTGATGATTATACGAAAGATAGGACGTGCATCAATATTGGGGTTTTATTTATATTTGAATAAAATTTCGTGCTGTTGCAGTTTTAGGATATCAATTTTATATGTAAATTTGTACAAAATATTGAGTTTACTTCTGGCTTAATTTGAGCAACAATAGAAAATAAAAATATGAATTTTAATTACCACATTAAACGCTATTAAATGCGTGCATATGTTATGCAAAATTAGTTTTAGATTTTAATTTTAGTGTTTTAACTTTTCTTTTTTTATTTCAAAGCCTAACGAATATATTGAAGATATTGATGACGAAAGCGAATACATTGAAACGGGTGACGTTGAGGATCTTGCCAACGAGGCAGAGAATCAGGCTGCTCTTGTAGCTAGTGCACACCAGGCCGAACAGGACATAAGTAACAGTGCAGTGGTAAGCAGAGCTTATCCTGTCGCCATACCACGTTAGTTTACCGGCCTAAGTGTTGGTACACGCGCATTTGTTTTCACGCCATCGAGTAAATTAAGCGTTTGAATGTATATGCATGTTTCATTTTTTACTCTTATCGTCTGGTCTTTATTTGTACATAATCAGCTGCTTAATTGCACTCTGATAGGTGTGCATTTACAAATGCGCGTGTGTCTCTGTGTCTCTACTCTTGTATTGTTCTTGCGCATGCGACATCTCTTCGCGTCTAATACACGGTAAACAATTATATCCTGTATATTTGTTTATCCTTATCACAAGTGTGTCGAATCAGTGCACATTTCAATGTGTATTTGAACCATTGTTTTTGTTTAAACCGTGTAGATTGTTTTTCATATTAAGTTTTAGCACTTATTGTGTTTGATAAACTACATTTGTCTGTTTTCGATATTTTACAAGGCATATTTTAAAAAAATCATGTTTAAGATAGATTTAGAGTTAACATAATTTCAAGATCTATACTTTTTCAAGCAGAATAAAATCTTATGCTTACATTTACTTGACACTGATATCCGTAGGGTTAAACCTACGCGGCTTTCTTGTCATACAGATTATCGTTAACAATCAACTGCCTAAATTGACGTCCTTGCAGATATGAAAATATTAACCAATACGGAGAGGATACCACTGATATGACAGCATAAATTGACATCTGGGTATCCAACGCTTTTTAGCCAGAGTATCGTTTGTATCTAATAGTAGCAGGGATGTAAAGGGTTCAGTCCACTATTGATTTCGGGTGATTTTTACGTTCTTAGTGATGCTATGTTTGTAGCAAAACGGTGCTGTTTGAGGGTTTGGATACAATTTAAGTTTGTCGTGTCTGATCACAAGTTCGCTGGATAACATATACTGATCTAGTTCTTCAAAATGCTTACTTCTTAGATGGCTACCAACTGACACGGGAATGAACCAAGCTGAGCATATTCATTACAGTAGCTGCAAGTTTGTTGTCACATATTCTGTCACTGATATATATATATATATATATATATATATATATATATATATATATATATTCTTTGAAATGCGAGCTTTAATAAAATTCATTGTAAACTTTCTATGTGCAAAGACAAAAATAAATTTTACTAATGATCATATCTTTATATATATATTGGAAAGAAAAACAAAATAGAAATATGTGAATATAGAGAGTGTGAAAAAACGTGCATCACATCCAGACTAAGCTCAATGCCTGAACATACTTCTTCTGCTTGCATAAATCCGGCTGCAATTTATTTATCCATAAGGCCTCGTATGTGGCTAGCTCCCTTTTGTTATTGCATTTAGTAATTATCTTGAATGCTACGTCTGGAGAACAAACGTGCGAGGTTTCAACAATATGTTGTGCAATTGCAAGCGTGTATTCACCATTTGATGTAAAACGCGTTTAAGTTACAATTTTCTCTCATTCGATTAGATAACAGTCTGGTCGATCGGCCTACGTGATTTAATCAAAAACTTGCGTGTTTATTTGTAAATAATATTTGATATCGGCATTAACGGCTGTTCCTCTTTGATTGCTGGTAAAGGCAAGTGTGTTACCCTAAATAACACTCGTAGTTTAGCTGCATTAAATGTGTGTGTTAATGCTTCAACTTTCTTTTGTGCCATTCGGGAAACTGCATCCCATTTAAATGGCTTGTTTAGGTAGACTGTTTTCTTTTCTGGCTCTTAATAAGTTTGTTTCTGTTTAATTCCCTTTTTAATAATTGATTCATTTAGTTGTCTTGGATAGCCATTAGTCATTAAATCGTTAGTTGCTTTATTTATATATATATATATATATATATATATATATATATATATATCTTTTGGATCTTGACTAACCAACCTGTCAATTCTTGAAATGCAGCCACGAACAGTTGATAATATATATATATTATATTATACGTCAGACCACGAGAAGATGATTGTCTCTCCTTTCCTAGATGTACTATTAAAGAAAGAAACTAATGGTAAATTAAACAGAACAATTTACCATAAACCAACATGGTCTGCACAGTATTTGCATTACAGCAGTTTTGTGCCATTTCAATATAAATTATCAACAGTTCGTGGTTGCTTTTCAAGAATTGACAGGTTGGTTAGTCAAGATTCAAAAGAAAATGAATATAATAAAGCAATTAACGATTTAATGTCTAATGGCTATCCCAGACAATTAATTGAATCAATTAATAAAAGAGGAATTAAACAGAAACATGTATTACGAGCCAGAAAAGAAAACAGTCTACCTAAACATCCCATTTAAGT
>JAQBSW010005781.1:0-54432 GCA_029291075.1 Eudiplozoon nipponicum | reverse complement strand
TTTCCCGAATGGCACAAAAGAAAGTTGAAGCAGCATTGACACGCACATTTAATGCAGCCAAACTACGAGTGTTATTTAGGGTAACACACTTGCCTTTACCAGCAATCAAAGAGAAACAGCCGTTAATGTCGATATCAAATATTATTTACCAATATACATGCGCAAGTTGTCGATCAACTTACGTAGGCCGATCGACCAGACGGTTAATTCCTCGAATGAGAGAACATTGCAACTTAAACGCCTGTTTTAAATCAAATGGTGAATACACGTCTGCTATTGCGCAACACATCATCGAAACATCGCACGTATGTTCTCCAGACGTAGCATTCAAAGTAATTACTAAATGCAAAAACAAAAGGGAGCTAGCCACATACGAAGCCTTATGGATAAACAAATTGCAGCCGGATTTATGTAAGCAGAAGAAGCACGTACAAGCATTGAGCTTGAACTGGATGTGACGCACGCAATTTGATTGGTTTCTATTTTTCACACTCTCTTTGTTCACATATTTCTATCTTGTTTTGCTTTCCAATTTATATATAAAGATATGTTCATGAGTAGATATTTGAGAAGACCACGAGAAAGAAAATTTTCTTACATCTGATAAAATTTCTTTTTGTTTTTGCACACAGGAAGGGCACAATGAATATATATGTATTTATACATATGCAATTATATAGTATGTGATTAGTATCCGAAGACGCTTTGTCAAACCTAATGGATAATGTGAGCTAAATTGAGACATGTTTTAATCGCTTTCAAAATGAAAAGGAAAATTTGCAACTGGAGTTGAGTGAAGCTATTATCAAATTTGATAAAGGTCTTCGCCAGGAAGTGAATAGTTTTGAGCAAAGTTCCTATCTGGAGCAAAAATTGGAGGTGAGTATATGCGTAGTATTTTTTCGAGTATTATGATTGATTTTGTTGCATCTATTAAATTAGCAATGCTATTTTAGGCAAATACAAAAACTAGGTGAGCTTAGAGAAAATAAACGTTGATTGGACATTTAGAGTATTTCGCTACGAATGAATTTCCCGCCTTTCTGGTGTTCGTGTTGATACAACACCATTCTGAAGTCCGAATCTATTATTATGTCTTCGTTGTTAAAGTAAATTCTGAATTAGTCCAAACTGATGGATTTTTCGTCTCATCAATGAACATTAGTTGTTCATTCGTAAAGATTTGTGGGATTTACTAAACAATATACTATTTTTCTTGAAATTAAGGCTGTGAAATTAAAGAAAACACCAATCACATTGTATTTAACCAGTCGTCAAACATCATAACAAAATTACCGCCAATCGCAACGCACTGACACTTTTCGACCTTTAAATGTTTATTTGATCTTACAGCTAATCTTCCAGCTGTTCGCTTTATCGAGCATGTTCTCAAAACTAAAGCCAACTTACAGACAGCGATCCACAATTTGTCTGCTGGAGTGACCACGCACAATCACTTTTTTAAACCTTATACTCTCATATACTCAACATTTGGAGTGCACCACTCTATAATACATTGAAACAAAACCTATCAATATGTACATACTGCAATTATGTGTTAGGTGTCGCGCACCTAGTCAAAATTTAGTTTAAATATGACCAGACGGATATATCAAAGTACATGATAAAAACACGATGGATTACAATGTTAGCTAAATTTCAAATAAGATCAGTATTACAACGATTTATTAACATATGTTTGTCCAGCAAATCTTTAGACTCTAACCCTGATCGATATCATTTATTTCATTTTGCATATATATTATATAAAGTGAATTGGCTTTGAATTCGCTTTGTCAAAGACTTGATATGAAGTTATGTTCACTTTTCTAGGTTTACGCATTCGTATAGGAGATTGTACCGTCCTTTGTTCCCGCATTTCTCATTCAAATATATAGTGGGTAAAAGGCAGAATACCGGCTCCATTTGATAAGTTGCCAGTAAGCACAAAACGAATATGCACGAGATCATACCTTCTGTTCATGCTGCCTTTGATTTAAACTTCGGGTGATATTTAAACTAATTTATTACTATTTTCGCAATACCTAATTCACTATAACATTAGCTTATAGTATTAAAAGGTGATTAAAGGAATTTTATCCTATCTACCTATATTGCTTATACTTGCATTAAATCAAATTCAATATATTGTTTTTTGATAATCATTTCATATCTTAATTATGTTTCTTATTTTGTTGAATATGACTTTTATGTGTCTAGATCTCACGCTGTCTATTGAGATCACTCTGATAATATAGGTCATCAGATGTTAAGAATAAAATATAGTCTGACGCAAGCAAAGGGTGCTATTTCGTTTAGACGAACCTAAATTTCAATAAATTATATTTATCTGAATTGTAACGCGCGGCTCCGCGTTACAAATATGGTACTCTTTAAGGTCAAATAATCTAACTCTGTTTTTACACAATATTTCTCTTAACTGGGATTTTAGAAACAATCTCTGTTAGTTTCAAGCAGTTTTAATTGAGATTTCTTGAACTGCAATTTTAATTGTAATTAATAGGGTTATGTTTATTAAATATACACAACCGCGCGCAATACGCAGGGAACATGCAGTGGATTATAGTGTCATAGTGGAATTATTTTCTTCGTTGGATTATTCGCAGTTTATACAAGTGATTGAATGTTCGCATTTAATTCTATATATTAGAATTTCAGAGTACAATGGATTATTATAATTAAATGTGTTAAAACCATAGCAAACAGTGGATTAATTATTTGTGAAGTTTTTTCATTGAAGTTTTTACACGATTTTAGACTATTCATCATCAGTGCCAACTTTTACCTCTGACTTTAATCATATCATCATATATTTTTAATCGGTTGCATGTATTCATCACAATTCAGACATTTGTGAAATAATAATTGCTTGTGTATAATACATTAAACTTTGTTAACAGTATTTCATTCTTTTGCCGTCTAGAGCACGGACAATTTTGTTTAACTGTGACTTGTGTATAAGACATTCAATTGTGTTAATAGTATTTCGTTATGTTGCCGTCTAGAGCACGGTCATTTAGACTAACTATGAATTTTTCATGCAACATTGTGTACAAAACATATGTGATCATTCGAATTAGCCTTCTCACATCACCCATCGGGAAAAGGCCTAGGACTGATCATAAGCACGGATCTCAACAACAGCTACTAATTCTATGTAGAGAGATAGCAACCCCGCAAAAGACCCCTACAGAATCGTTTTTAATTATTTTTACACACGTGCACATGCATGAATTGCGTCCATTTCATTATATGTCAAACACTATTGATAAACAAGCCAATACCGTGTACAACTTTAGTGGTTTAAGTGAAATTTCACACGTGCATATATATATAGAATAGAATAGAATAGAATATCTTTATTTGGATTCCAACCATACATGTTCCCCCGAATAGATAATAATATTGGAAAATGTACAATATAAAAAAGATATCACATCACATAAATATGTGCAATTAGTTTCATATGGATAAGTTTATCACGCTAGTTATGATTTACGATGTATTACCATCAGAAAATTTAGAAGTAATATTGTAACACGCGGCTCCGTGTTACAACCCAACGAAGGTCAATTTTTACAAACGCTGTGCTCTTTAAGGTCAAATATTCTAACTCTGTCCTTAAACAATATTTCTCTTAGCTGTGATTTTAGGAACAATCTCTTTTAGTCTCAAGCAGTTTCAATCGATATTTCTTGAACTGCAATTTTATTTGTAATTAATAGTGTTTTTATAAAATAGACAGAACCGCGCGCGATCCGAGAGGATCACGCGGTGGACTATTGTGTTAGTGAATTTATCGGATTATTCGTTACTATGAAAATGATTGATTGTTTACTATAAAAAACATTTGTGAGTTGTTTGTCATTTAAATCTTTAAACGGTTTACACAAAACATTTTACTTTATGAACATAAATAATTTTACTAGGCTCATATTATCATGTATCTTTAATCGTTTGACTACTCATTACAATCCAGACATTTGTGTAAGAATAACCAATTGTATGTAAAACATTTTCTTTATAAACATAAATCATTTTACTATGTTCATATTGTCATGTATTTTTAATCGTTTGACTATTCTCATTACGATCCAGACATTTGTGTAAGAATAACTGCTTGTGTGCGAAACATGTTACTTTATAAACATAAATCATTTTAATTCTTGCCGTCTAGAAGACGGACAATTTAGTTTAACTGTGAATGGTGTTTGAGATATAATTTTATGTTAAAATCTGTTTTTTTATTGCCGACCAACACATGGTCAAATTGGACTATCTGTGAATTATATTTCTAATTGCAATATTGTGTAGAATATACGTATGACCCGATGTTTTTGCCTTCTCACATCAACCATCCGAAAAGATCAGAGACTGATTAGGCGCACGGGTAGTAATAAGAGCCACCATTGATATGTAGTTGGGGTAAAAAATCACGAACTAGAAAGCAACTCCGTAAAATACCCCTTCAAAATATATCCGTTGTATGTAATCCGTTGTTTTGTAATTCAATTTATATAATTTATTCTATGAAGAAGAATTATTATTTTATATCATTGGGTATGACATTGCAAATGACATAGATCGTACGTCGTTCTGAAACATTTCTATGTCCAAGAAATAAATTACAAATAGCAACCAAGTAGAGCTCAAAATTTACGTATTCTTGTATGCGTTGAGAGAAATTAAAACGACAGGATTCAAAACGCTGATATTCCATGTTCCATAAAGACAGCGTCACGTATTCATAGAAAGTCAAACAGACCTTCAGTTATTGATGACGCAAAGAAAAACAGTTTTTGTTATGTTCATTTACATCGTTTTATCTTGCGGCATCCTAATCCCATGCTAATTATCCTCGAAAGTCATTGATGTTGACTTAATATTCAAATATCTTATCATATATCGTTTTCTTGAAGGCCCAAATTCTACTTATATATACCAGATGTATTATGTTATGGTTGAAACACTGTTCTAATCAGCTTTTTATTGTGGAATGTTCTTTATTTAGCATTAATAATTATCATTGATTTAATTTAATAAAGGAAATTCAATTATGACTATTTTGTTGGTACAGATTTATTTTCGTGCTAAACAACAGGACAAAGATTAAATCTTGTTGTTTAGAAACATCTTCCGCATTCAAAGGCAGATAGTAATACTGTTTGCTTAGAAACTCATAATTTATGTTACCTGATCTGCGTTTTGACTAACGCAGCTTTCATTGTTCCAGTAATTTTCTTTTTTCATAATATTTCGATATACATTACCGTAGATCTTCATCAGATGCATTTCACGAAACAAAAGTTTCAGCATGGATGGCACTGCCTGAAAATTTCCGAAATGCTTTGGAAAATTTAAGAGACAGAACTGTGGAAGAAAAGCCGTACAATGCATTTGAATTATTAATGGCTGAAATTCAAAAGAGATATTAGCCTGGAAGATCAGCGCAAATGTGCGAATTACTACGCTTAGAAAAAATAGGGCGTCAATTACCATTCGAATTTTATGAACGCCTTTGCACAAAAGCTTCCAGGTTGAATATATCTAGAGATGTAGTCAACTCCATTTTCACAGCTGAGCTACCAATTAGGCTTAGAACAACATTTGAAGTATTTGACACAATGAGCATAGATTGGCTAAAAAAACTCAGAGGGTTAGATGGCGTGTATAAACAGGACAGATACCGAAAACAACCTGATTATACAAGAAACCTTGCGTTTCTTAAGTAAAGAAGTTGGTAGCTTACGTAGTGATATTGCACAAATTCAGAGTCAGGATAGATACACTACAGGTCGAGGATTAGATTTTCTTATCGATACGGGTGCTGAGGTAACCATAGTTGGTTTAGACGTGGTGGAAGCAGATTGCCCCACTTTTGATTATCAACTATGGGCCGCTAACGGTAGTCGGATTGGAGTAAAATGGATGAAAGAAATGTCGGTAACGTTAGGCCAGAAATCTTCCTTCCGATGGAATTTTCTAGTAGCCGATTTCAAGGACCATATCATTGGAATGGATTTATTGACACATTTCAAGTTGACATTAGACCCCAAGCCTAGGACTATCGCAGAAGGCGTAGGGATGTCAACACCTATTGAGTCTAACACGTCGGCAGTTAGAACAGTCCGTTTACCTCGCCCAACAGTCGCACATGACTTTGCCGATATCATTGAGAAGCACCTAGCAGTGTTTCAACTTTTCAGTGCCAAAAGGATAGGTTTGAAGACAGGAGTAGAACACCAGATAGAATTGGTGGCTCTATTGCCTTGTTCACCGAAGGCTCAACCATTGGCATAACACAAGCAACAAGTTGCTTTTGTCCGAATTTCACCAATTGCGCCAAGAGGGGATTTGTAGAAGGTCAAATTCCAATTTTGCTTCCCCAATAGTGGTAGTTCCCAAACCTGAACCGGGTCAATGGAGGGTTTGTGGGAATTATCGTCTATTAAACTCAGTGACGAAGGGTGATTCTTATCCTCTCCCTAACCAGAGTACTTTACTCCGAGATATAATGGGATATGAGGTTTATTCAACTTTAGATCTCCAGAAAGCGTACTATCAGGTACCAATGGAGGAAAGTTCGATACCACTCACCGCAGTCAGATTTCCAGGAGGGGGATCGCATGAATTTCTTCGAATGCCTTTTGGTTTGAAAAATGCCAGTCAGACATTCCAGCGTTTGGCTGAAGAAATCCTTCAGAATTGTCCATTTGCGAGGGTATATATAGACGACATAATAATTTTAGTCGCTCACGAGATGAACATCGTACGCATTTGGAAACGGTTTTGACCAGGCTGGAACAATATGGATTAGTGGTCAAACCTAATAAGAGTAATATCGGTTGCTCTTCAGTCAAATACCTTGGTCATATACTTTCCAAAGACGGAATTAAACCTTTGGAAGATAAGGTCCAAGCTATAAAGGACGTAACGGAACCCCGAACCGTACGCCAGTTGCGAAGGTTCTTGGGTATGATCAGCTATTATCGTCGATTCATTCCAGGTCTAGCCGGAATTCTTGGATCGTTAACACGCCATCTCACTCGTGAAAAGAGCACGATCAAGAAGTCTTGGCCTATAAACTTGAGTCCAGAAGACCGAGAAAATTCCAAAAGGCCAAGGAAATGTTAAGTGACGTAACCACATTAGCACCTGTAGATTGGGAAAAACCTTTCGAGCTAATCACAGATGCCTCAGATGTTGCATTAGGGGCAGTGCTACAGCAAAGAGATCAGGACGTAGTAAGACCGATTGGGTTTTATAGCCGTAAGCTTAATGATCGAGAAAAACGTTATGATACGTTTGGCAAAGAGCTTCTAGCAGTGTATGCCGCAGTGCTACACTTCGAGCATTACTTAGACGGACATAAGTTTAAGTTATTGACCGATCATAAGCCATTGATCAGCATACTTGGTAAAACAGCTAGGCTTAATTACTCTCGTAGAGTGAATTCCCAAATAACACGGTTAGCAGAGTTCGATTTCACTGTGTCTCATATTGCTGGTAAGGAGAATGTGGTAGCAGATGCACTTAGCCGACCGAATGAAGCTGATGTCGAGCTGATATTTCAAGGTCCTTTGAAAAGTTTAGATGATTCAATGCATGATTTCGTTAGTCAAATCGAGGAAGCGCAAGGATCGGATCCCTTTACATTAGTATTGTCCAAAAGGCCAGGATATGTTCGTAAGCTCATAAGTGGCAAGTGGTTGTTATGCGAAACATCTAGAAGTCAACCACGACCATATGTGCCGTTGGAGTTACGGGCCAAGATTATCCAAGTGTTACATGACATGGGTCATCCATCCATTAAAGCCACCATTCGATTGATCAACGACAGATACGTATGGCCGCACATGTCTAAAGACATACGGGTATGGGTAAGAGCCTGTGCCAAGTGTCAAACGTGTAAGGTGTGGAGACATACCAGAACCGAGATAAAGAATATTGGGATACCAATTGGACGGTTCAGACACGTACACATAGACATTGTCGAAATGCCTGAAGTTAATGGGAACAAATACTTGCTGACCATGGTAGATAGATTTAGTCGTCAATTTGAAGTGGCGATTTTAAAAGACATGACAGCGCAAGAAGTCTTGTTCGCGTTTCTACATAATTGGATATCGCGTTATGGTGTTCCGGAAAAGGTCACTAGTGATCGCGGTAGTCAATTTATGTCCGAGCTTTTCGTAAGATCCCTCAACATCATGGGAACCACTGTAATACATACTAGCGCGTATAACCCACGAGCGAATGGGATGGTAGAAAGGCTACATCGTGAACTGAAAGCTGCATTAAGGTGTACTAGTGGAACAAGCTGGATACACGATCTTCCTATAGTACTACTCGCCATGCGCAACAGATATAGGGCACAATTAGGAACTTCCATAGCAGAATTGGTTTATGGAGAACCATTAAGGTTGCCTGGAGATCTTCTAATAGAAACTCCAAGTAGTCTTGATTGGGCTTCTAGTTATGTAGATTGGTTCGTAGGAGCACTTAGAGATAAGATGTGTCGTTTGGCTCCGACCAAGACTAGAAAAGCTAAAACCAAATGCTATGTGTCCTCTGATCTAAAATCGGCTTCGCATGTGTATATAACTAATGAAAATAGGAAGAACTGCCTGACACCATTTTATAAAGGACCATACAAGGTCAAGAGGATGACTGACAAGAATGTCATCATAGAAATAAATGGCATTGAGGATTGTGTTACGTTGGATCGTTGCATTCCCCAGTTTATCTGGATAGACGGTATGACTGAATTAACAGATGCGTTGAATGACCGTTCCATGGGCGAATCTGATGTGTGCAATCCCACCATACAGGCACATAATGAAATGCAGAACTCTGAAGACGCGTTGTCTAATATAGCAAAATCTTATTCTACTGAATCACAGCATGAAAACTATTTGTCGTTACCAGATGATTTGGAAGAACCAATGAATATTGTACCGGTCGAGATGACGACGTCAGGGGCGCCATTATGCACAACTCGTTCTGGAAGAGTGCCTACGTCAGCCGAAGAATAATGATTACGTCTATTATTAGCCGTCCTTTTTTGAGAAGGTGGTGTATGTGGAGGAAGTTAAATCCTCCGCTATGTAAAATAACATTGACTGATAAATTTAAACCACTATGGCTGATTGTAACGAATTTTATTTAAAAAGAATTTTTCTTTTTATTTTCCAGAACATTCTTTGTTTAAATACTTGATTTTGAATTGTGCGCCATTTTCAGTTTTTCGAGTATCTCGCTCCTTGACTGGTATTGTAATTTTGGTCTGCTGCATTTTAACATTTTCTCTAGTAAACGATCACATCATCATCAAATATATTTCTCCATCAATTGCCTTTGTTCTGATATAACATAATATTGAAAGTGACGCCTTGGAACAGGTATATTTGATTTCTTCTGTTGTTCACGTATATCTCTTTCCAGATTATTTGGTTGGGAGATACCGCTTTCCTACGTTCGCATTCCGATTGCCTAACACTAAGTGTCGAGTTAATTGTAATACCATATAGATATGGAGACAGATCTTAAATTTGAGGACACAAGTAGGTTAGTGCAGGACATTGCGGACCTGAACTTAGGAGACACAAATAGTAATATAAGCCGATCAGACTCTACTGTGAATTTTAGGACTTCAAGCGATCTGGCATCTATGGGGCTTTCAGACTCGAATAGTTGTTTTCGGTATCTGGTAACATTTTTTAATAAATTTTGCGAGCTTGAATTAAATACCAATCCAATTGTATTTAACCAGTCGAAGAACAGCATAACAAAACCACCGCCAGGCGCAACGCACTGACGCGTTTCCACCTTCCATGATCATCAACAGAGTACTACGGCAAACTGACTATCGAGGATCAAACCGTATTGAATGTATATGAAAATCAATGTTGGATATGCGGCTCTCACCTATAGTAGTCTCGCATACTTGACTGGAAATGTCAGCTGCACAATTTCTATGCAGTCACGAACATTAACTTTTTGCAGCTTTCGCCACATAAACATATATAGGCAATACAATTTAACAATAATTGATGGCGCGGGTGGTGGTGAAAATGCTTTAAATCAAGTTTGCGAACTTGAAGTAAACACCAATCCCATTGTATTTAACCAGTCGTCGAACAACATAACAAAACTACCGCCAGTCGCAACGCACTGACGCGTTTCGACCTTCCATGATCATCATCAGAGTACGACGGCAAACTGACTATCGAGGATCAAACCGAATTGAATATATATGGAAATCAATGTTAGATATGCGGCTCTCACCTCTAGCAGTCTCGCATACATTGAACTTGACTGGAAATGTCGGCTGCACAATTTCTATGCAGTCACGAACATTAACTGTTTGCAGCTTTCGCCACATATACATATATAGCAATACAATTTAACAATAATTGATTGCGCGGGTGGTGGTAACAATGCTTTAAATCAAGTTTGCGAGCTTGAAGTAAACACCAACCCCATTGTATTTTACCAGTCTACGAACAACATAACAAACCTACCGCCAGCTGCAACGCACTGACGCGTTTCGACCTTCCATGATCATCATCAGAGTACGACGGCAAACTGACTATCGAGGATCAAACCGCATTGAATATATATTGAAATCTATGCTAGATATGCGGCTCGCACGTCTAGAAATCTCGCATGATGATGATCACGGGAGGTGGAAAGGCGTCAGTGCGTTGTGGCTGGCGGTAATTTTGTTATGTTGTTCGACGACTGATTAAATACAATGGGATTGGTGTTTTCTTTAAGCTCGCAAACTTAATTTAAAGAATTGTTTCCACCACACGCGCAATCAATTATTCTTAAATCGTATTGCCGACATATGCATATGTGGCGAAAGCTACAAACAGTTATTGTTCGTGACTGTATAGAATTTGTATTTACATTAAATACTACTACCAGACTTTCCTGGCCGTGCAAATTGTTAATACAAGAAAAGATTCTTTATGTTAATATCAAAGTTACGAGTCATAGTGTAACACGCGGCTCCACGTTACAACCAAACGATGTTCAATTTTGACAAATATGGTACTCTTTAAGGTCAAATAATCTAACTCTAATTTTACACAATATTTCTCTTAACTGTGATTTTAGAAACAATCTCTGTTAGTTTCAAGCAGTTTTAATTGAGATTTCTTGGACTGCAAATTCATTTGTAATTAATAAGGTTTTCATTAATAGAGACACCCGCGCGCAATACGCAGGGAACATGCGGTGGATTAAAGTTTCATAGTGGATTCCTTTCTCTTCGTTGGATTTTTCGCAGTTTATACAAGTGATTTACTGTTCGCATCTATTTATACCTATCCGCATTTTAGAGTACAATGGAATTTCATAATTAAATAAGTTAAAACCATAGCAAACAGTGAATTAATTATTTGTGAAGTTTTTTCATTGAAGTTTTTACACGATTTTAATCTATTTAGTGACAACTTTTACCAGTGACTTTATTTATATCGTCATATATTTTCAATCAGTTAAATTTATTAAACGCAATTCAGAAATTTGTGAAAGAATAATTGCTTGTGTATAAGACTTTCAACTTTGTTAACAGTGTTTCGTTTTGCTGCCGTCTACAGCACGGACAATTTTGTTTAAATGTGACTTGTGCATAAGACATTCAACTTTGTTAACAGAATTTCATTTTGCTGCCGTCTAGAGCACGGACAATTTTGTTTGACTGTGACTTTTGTATAAGACAGTCAATTGTGCTAACAGTATATCGTTTTGTTGCCGGCTAGAGCACGGTCAATTTGGACTAACTATGAATTTTCCATGCAACATTGTGTAAAATACATATGTGATCACTCGAATTAGACTTCTCACATCACCCATCGGGAAAGGCCGGGGATTGATCATAAACACGGATCTACACAGCCGCTACCAATTATACGTAGGGAGTTAAGAACCCCGCAAATGACCCTTACAATAGATTTTTCTGGCCATGAAATATGTTTACGGTAAATTAGATTATTCAAACTATTGAGTTCAGTTTTCTAACGGTATCAGAGTTTTGCCAAGTAAGATTTCCATTACCGGTCAACAACGTAGTTTCAGCTGCAATATTTTCAACCAGTGGTAACAGACTTTGTGTAAGCGCTCTGTTATTAGCACTGAAAATTTACAGGGCAGATGTGTTCTTAATTTGACAATCTTATCTAAGTTCCTATTTCCATTCGTGAATTTCTTCAAACGTAAGAGAGCTCAGTATCGATCCGTGAGCCTCTCATCCGATGAAGTAAATCTATCCTTGTGAGAGAAATCTCTATCGGATTTGACTAAAACGTTTGTGAGATACGGAATTTGGAAAGCACAAATCTGTAAATGCAAGGTTGAATATTTGTATGCACAAAGGACAATCGAGATATCCTTGATCCATTAGTCATCATTCTTTGACAAATTGATGCCATAACGACAAAGGTTTTCCTAATCATTTTGCTATTTACTACACTGTTCTGATATTTTACCAAACGTTTGTCAGTTGCTTTTCACGACCTAGCATAAATCACACTAATACACAATGCATATTTTCACGCAAAAACGAATGAATATAAGTCCTAATAATTAATGCTGCAGTTTATGTTGATAAATTTTATCAAAGTAGAAATGACCTTGAAGTCAATAATTTAGCCGGCACGACCGAACAAATTGACCAACCAATTTGCTGGTTTGGTCAAGATAAGCAGAACAATAAAGTTCTGCATCTTCTAATTTTAAGCGCCTAGATGAATTTGACCCAGACGCATGTACAGCAGGTTCAGTTCCAGAAGGACACCCCGATGCCAAAAGACTGCATGCAACAGCCGATGGTAATTCAATTCCCACCAACGGCTGTTAAAGTTTCTATCTTAATATGGATTTAAGGCGTAATTTTTTGCACAAAACAATATTAATCCAGGTGTCATAAAAAATTCTATGTATTAATTTCTTGTTAAATTATCTCCAAGGTGCACTACATAAGCACAACAGAACAAAATATTTAGTTTATGTGGGGGCTTTTACCACCTGCCAAATTTCAAAGACAACTAGAAGTGTGCTCCATATTCGGACTTGTCCAAACGCTAGGGTAATATTATATTCTTTCAACATTGTGATTAACCACACTCTCTCTATAACCTATTGTATGTAGGATTAGATTAGATAAACAGCGATTTATGGATTACACCAATATAATAAAATGATATTTTGTTGATCCTTCTACGTGTCTAGAAAATTAACCTAAATAAATCGTTGTATCGCGGATAGGCGTGTGTTTCTATCTATACGGCTTAATTATATTTATTCTACAAATGCCAATTTAGATTACAGCGCACATATATGCATGTATAGGATTGTGTGCATGTGGGCGGGGGCATATTCGTGTATATATATATATGAGTATAAAGGAGAACAGTTATTGAGGCCGGATATTAAGACAAACAAGAATACTTTTGGAAGTAAATAAATATTAAGAGATCTGTCTTGAATGAGGTGTCAACCCTGACGATGGGATTTGGAATGAAGTACCAAAAATTAGAGAAATAATCTAAAAATCTTGTTTAAAACAGCATTTGTAGACATGCAGCTTGTGGACGGCTTAAGAGTGACGGGACAATTGAGAACCCATCAATTAATGAAAAAACAATCTGCGCAACTGTAAATCAAATTTTACCGATCTAATTGTCCTGCAATAGTCAATTGTGGAATCAACTTGAACAAGAAGAAGTACTTTGACATTCCAATTAAACATTTTTTGAAAGCTAGCGAATCAAACAGGGTATGCGGTGTTAATTGCAAGCTAAATTTTTGGATAAATGTCGATGCATACCCAATTCTCGCTTTAAATGCATTGCTCGTAAAACTCAGTGACACAGATTATTTCTCAGTGACTGACATTAGACAAGCTTACTACAGTATTCGGGTAAATTCAGAAGGTATAGAGCTGACTGTTGTCATAACACAATCTGGTTTATTCGAATATATTTACATGTTTCTTTTTTTCTTAATTACACTGCTCAGGCACGGACTACTGGTAATCATTATTATAATCAAGGTTGCGGTCTTGAAATAAACACCTGACCCATTAATTACTTACATATATCAGTATAAACTAATAATTGTATAGTGTAGAAAAGGCAATTCATCCAGTAGACCGGTTTCATCTTTATTGGTTATCATGTCTTGATGAAATAATGAGCGCTAGTCTTTACATAAGCTCTCACGTCGTGCAACTTGGAAATGAATTATAAAAGTTAGCAGTTCATGGACTCATACTCAGTTGTGTCAAAGAGCAAATTGAATCTATATCTATTTGTTTTCTAGGGTATCGCATTACACCACTGTGTACTCAGCCTTCTCAATATTAGGCAAGAAACTTCTGTCACCAAAAATTTCGAATGACTCAAAGTCAATTTTAGGTGTTATAATCTACTATCGAAAATTCCTTGCCGGCCTACATAAACAGCTGTAACCGTTATACGGACAGTTGAGTAATCGAAAAGGACAACAAAAGAACTCTGATATTTCTCGGTCGTCTGACGACGAGGAATAACTTCGTCATGCCGTCAACCCGTAATCAAATGACACTATGCTAATGAATCCTAAATTTACTAAGATATTTTCTATTCACCATAAATGCTTTGAACTTTGATATTAGCGCCAAATTGGAACGAGATATCTAAAGACATTTTGTCTATATACACGCACGTTACAACCTCTAAAAACCATAAAAGATAAATACGGTCTAGAATTTGAAGTTTTCCTTGATGCAGTGCGTCGTTTTATTAGAATTTCTGGAAGCGGTAGATTTGATGTTTTCACAGATAATACTCCTTTAATCTGCAAAATTTGTAATGCTTCATCAGCTGTTGCAAAGTATATTATAAGAAAAGAAAGTCTGTTTGCACATCACAGCAAATGGTATTTTGACATTTTCAAAGTTTGGATCGAACAACACATCATTGCAGAAACGCAATTAAGGACAGGTAGCAGTGCAACTTTTAAACATAATACAGATCGTTTCTGGAGGCACAAAACTAAGCAGAATGTTAAACGATGAATTTGCGGCATGCAAAAGGAATAAAATCAAGATGCAAAATTATTCAACGTTGGAACATTTAGCAACAAAAACATTACGTCTAGCAATTGCCCACATCGATATAGTTAGTCTTACGCAGGTCCAAGATTTTGATGGACTTCTAACCATTGTCAATTTATTTACATGATAGGCTACAAAATTACCTTTCCGTACAATATCGGCTGATGAAATCACTAAAGTATTTATCTCGGAATGAATAGGCCATTACGGTGATCGTAACGCGTTCATTACTGATCGAGTTAAATTATTCTCTTCCTACTTTTCCAGAACGATCCTGTGTTTCTTAAGATGCTTTTTACGTCAATCCTCCGCCTACCACACGTAATATTATGATATGGTATGTGTCATGTTTATACGTCTGCTGAGTCTGCATCTTCGTTTGCTTCCCGCTTAGGATGGCCCAGAAGATGGAGCTTCTAGACTTTGACTTCATGTCATTAATATATCAGACCTGCTACCGAGATGAACTCCACCTCCGGGCTTCATTTATTGACAGCTCCTCAACTAAAGGAAAGAACCATGCAGATGCAGTACCACTACACACTAAGAAACGCAATCTATACTAGATTTTACTTAGGTTAGCCAAATCTTCCAATATAATAAGATGTGCGACATATATTCCAATAAGCATAGATAAGTTAAAACCTATTATCAAACCACTTGATCCTTGCAATATACAAGATTCTATTAACATTTCAGATCCATTATGACAATATTCTCTATCAAGTTAGAAGTTTCTTTGCATAAATTTTAAATAATGGATTTTTCATTCTCTATGTATCAGGCTTTCGATTTCGTGCAACAATCGCGCTCTACATTTAAACAATAATGGATTGCGAGGTTTGTGGTAAAAATTCTTTAAATAATGTCTGCGAACTTCAGGTAAACACAAATCTCATTTTTATTTAACCGGTCGTCGAACAACTTAGCAAGACAACCGTCATTCGCACGCACTGATTATCATCAGAGTACGACGGTCGAAACGCGTCAGTGCATACTTTTGGCTGTAATCTTGCTATGTTGTTCGACGACTAGTTAAATTCATTGGGATTGGTGTTTTTCAAGCTCGCAAACTTGATTTATAGAATTGTTACCACCGACTGCGCAATTAATTATTGTTAATTGTATTGCCTATATATATATATATATATATATATATATATATATATATATATATATATATATATATATATATATATATATATATATATATATATATATATATATATATATATATATATAGGGTCCACCTGGAATTTTCTTACACATTTTTTTGAATTTGCTTTCAGTTATCAAGGATTTACTCTTAGCTTACCCAATTTTGCCGTTTATTATTGACATTCTAATACCCATTCTTTTTCTCTCATTAATACCAATTCTTTTCCTCTCTTCTACCGTAATCTACGCTATATCTTCTTTTCTATCTCACTCCACCATGAACCAGATTTTATCGCCAGCCCCCATCTCCCCGTTCCTCACTCAAAAACTTATCTCCAATCTTACTGACCTCCAGCAGCAAATGGCGGATGTCACAGGACTACTTGGAGCACTGAGTGGTAACCTTTCAATCTCCACCGTACAGCCCTATTTATTACGTCAAGCTGATGCGTTTTTGAATTGGAAAGCTAGGGAGGTTGCCATCGAAATCACAACAAGAGAAACATTTTTATGGTCTCGGCGCTCCCTCTCTCAAATTACGATCTGGCCTCAGATCTCATCAGTCAAATAGGGGATAACTTTAGCCACCTTAAAGAGATCTCTTCGAGAAAGTGTCATGCCTTTATTCTCTCCTTGCAAAAAAGACTGTCTGACGGTGAGCTTCGTCACCTAAAACTGCAATCGCCCCTTTTATCATCCGAGAAAGTCAAATTAAAGCGTGACTGCACGCTACTACAGAGGACTTTATGGAAAGCCCAGACCCCTCAACCGGACACCACTCCCCCTCCTCCAGCTAATCACGTCTTTCCAGGCTGGAGCAATCAAAAGAAAAGCCGTTCACTTCACGGCGGAATCCTTGGCGACGCCTCTTCCTCCAGTCCACCCTACTGATATCTTCCCTATTTGAAGGCCTTCCTTTCACCTATAGCCCTTACTCCACAACCAGTACCACACACAGTCTCAATGTTAACCACGGCGTCGCGGCCAACCACGCCGCGCAAATCCTCCAAATAACGCAACTTTTCCCCCAAGTTCGTCCGCCAGGTCCACATACCCACGACATGTTACTTTTGCGACGGATGCTATGGCCCAGAAACCGAATAAACGTAAGGCGCCTAAGGCCAAACGGGATTTCGACCCAGCGGCATCAACTTCAACTCCCTCTACCGAAACCATCATCGACTCCACTCAGGACTGTTGCTTCTCAGCCCCTGATCAGTCTCTGTCCCCGCTCATCCCATCAAGGCCACATCAGAGCGCCCCCTCGAGCCCAGATATCTCGCCTCTCTTTTGCTTTCAAATCTTCCAATTACCTCACCCACCCTACTAACGCAGGACAGATCGACGCTGACCACTCAATCCTCGTCAACGAGCGGTCAGTCACCATCATCAGCCCTGGATCTCGCCCCGCCCGCCAGTGGAAAGCCCCCACACGCTTCTCCTCTCAAGGATTGGAATTTCTCTCGTTTCAGCCACAAATCCATAACCAAAATATACCTACCTGTGTTGTCTACAGACCCCCTAAACACTCAATCATCGACGACACTCGCGGGGCCAATCTTCTATCTACTTTTTTCTCTCTGCACTCCGATCGGTACGTCGTTTTGGGTGACCTCAACCTCCCCATGGTTAACTGGCATAATCTAACTTCCGCAAGTCACCCACTGCTTCGACTCTTCGCAGAAAACCTGTTAAAACAATTCGTGCACTTTCCTACCCGAGGGTACAACAAACTGGACTGTGTCCTCTCCAACATAGAGGTGACTGATGTTCAATCTCGGGTGATCTTCCCTAATCTTGATCACTGTCAGGTATCCTCCCTCATTCCTCTCTTATCCTTTAGCACTAGAGAAGACACCCAATCATTCAGGCCATTCACCAACTGGGAAGACTTCCGCCGACTCTGTGACGCCATTAACTGGAGGATCCTCCTTCTCCCATACAATCTCTCGTTATGCTTTTCTAAAGTCCATAACATCCTATCCTCCCACTTTAATTCCGCCACCTCTAATCAACACATACAAACGACGAATAAGTTGAACACTCTGTTTAAGGCACGCGACAACCTCGCACGCAACTCTCAGCTACGCACATTGTTACTTGCTGGCGCCTTCGCACTTCGACGTATGGATGGGCACATTAAACAGGCTATTAACAAACAAGCGCTCCACATCGAAAGATGCATTCGCTCAGCACCCAACTCCCGGGCAAAGTTCGCTATCATCAAACACTAATTGCTGCAAAAGCCCAAAACCTCGTATATTAACTTCTCTCAGTCAGACGACTCCTGCTTCGCCAACGATTATTTGACTTACCTCCTCGACTCCTTTTCTACTCCCACTCCGCCTGCTAATATGTTAGATGACAGTGACACCGAGAACCTACGCTGGTTCAACGTCTCACTGGCTTCCGTCGCCAAAACAATTAAAGGCATGAAATCTATACAACAATTTGATCAATATAGTGTCTCGGTCAGCATGATTGCACTTCTTGGCTGGAAAGTCTTCTCTCTGATTGCCGATGTTATTAACCATAGTCTTGAAACCATCTATCTTCCCCCCGACTGGCTTAACTCGACGATCTCTCCTATCCCTAAAAATGGCACTTCGTCCACCTCCTCATTTAAAGATCTCCGCTCCATTACTATCGTCCCTTCTTTCACCAAAATTCTTCGACAGGCTCTTATACAACCTATTCTACCCCTTCATTAAGTCTCAGGAAAACCTCTATCTCCTCGACGATCAGCATTGTTTTTTGAATGGCCGCTCCTCTTTCACCAACTTAGTTAGTGTTCTCAATCATTGCTACTCCTCCTTCTCTTAAGGTCTTGAGTGCACTTTCCTCTTCCTGGATATATCCAAGGCTTTTGACTCGCTGTCATTTTCAGCAATCGAATCCGCTTTACTGAGAAGCGGTATTTGCGGAAACGTGCTCAATATTATCAATTGCTATCTCCGAAACCGATGTGCGACTGTAAATGTCAGCAATAGTCACTCGAGGCCAGCCCTTATCCGATCCGGTGTTCCCCAGGGCTCCGTACTTGGTCCTATTCTCTTCAACCTTACGTTCGCGCAAATACAAGTTGAAGACAACATTTTCAAGCTGTTCAAATATGCGGATGACATGGTTATCGTATTCAGTAACCCCACAGAATCCAACCCCTCCTTACCCCTTATATCGGAGCTCCTATCCTCGCTCCACTCGCAGCTCAGCAGAATCGGCCTCAAACTAAATCCCACCAAGACTCGTCTAATGAAACTCTCCTCTGATCCATTCTGCTCTATCCCGGTTGCCAATTATCCCCTCGACATAGAAATAATAGATTCGGCCAAACATCTTGGCATTCATTTTTCAAAATCCCTAGACTTCTCCCCACACCTTACGCACACTACTTCCAAACTCTTCAAATGGGCCCGTCTGATCTGTTTTAAGACTAACAACCCCATTCTCCAACTCACGCTATTCAAGGTCTACGTTCTGCCCCTCATTTCATACGCCAGCGAATTCTACTGTCCTCTCACTCTCACCTCCTCGTATACTATCGAACAGATATCCTCCAGATTTCTAAAGCGAGTCTTCCCGCAATGCCAAAATTATCGGGAACGCCTACTCCTGGCAAATCTTCTACCGCTTTGGTTCACCCGTCACCTTCGAGTCATTTCTTTTATCCATAAGATCACAACTTGCTTACCACTCTCCAACTTTGCTCACCCAAGTCACCACTTCGCCACAAGTACTAGCAACTCTTCTATCCAAATTAACCATACCCTCACCATATTTAAAAAAATCTATCTCTTCTCCAAAGCCACTAGTGTCTTCAACGCTCTTCCCACGGACATAAAGCTCCTACCCTAGCGCGAATTTAAAATGGCGGCCCATAAGTACTTCTTCAACATACTTCTTTGTGATACGACCGATTGGAAGCGAAACTGGTCCATTCTCAATCCATAACACTTCCTTCACCCTAGGCTATTTATGTTTCATACTATCACTTGTCTCACGTGGTATACTCAACTGTTTTATATAAACATTTCGTTACTTCTTTAAACAATTCTTCATGATTATACAATTTCAAAGGGACAGTTCGAATAGATTTTCTTTTATTAATTTTTACCATTTAATTTTTTTTGTTTTATTTTTTAAATAAAATGTTTAAACCAACATTTGTTTTGTGACATTTCGGCCTATCAATTACATCAATTACACACATAAAAATTTCTTCACGAATATCATAAAACACGAAATCGATAATAATTTATTTTGTTTCACATTATAAACACAATACGAGAACGCAGCTAACTCTGCTCAACTACGAAAAGAAAGTTAGACATGCGGCTCTCACCTATAGTGGCTTAATCCCTGCTAGTAAGTTTGTTGTCGTGGTCTGGTAATGGTCATGGCGGGTTCGAACGCGTCAGTACGTGTGACTGATAGTAGTTTAACTATGTTGTGCTACTAGGATTGGTGTCTATGCCGATCTCGCAAACTTGATTTAAATAATTTTTATTACTTCCCGTGCAATCTATAGCTGTTAAATTGTATAACTTATATACACGTGAAAAAAGCTACAAAACGTTAATTTTTGTGACTTCTTAGAAATTATGCTGCTGTTATTACCAGTTAAGCACAACGTATGCAACCTTACTATATGTGAGAGGCATGCGTCTAAATTTGCTATTCGTAAACATGCATTGCGGCTGAATAAGATAATTTTAAGACAAACCACGTCAGTACGTGTAATTTAGCTATGTTGTGCTACTAGTTAAATAAAATCGGATTGGCTTATATCAAGCTCGCAAACTTGATTTAAAGAATTTCTGCGCAATCAATGATTGCTTATTTTTCCATTGGTTTACTTAGAAGCTTAAACGCCTATCAGATTAATATGAAGGACTCAAACGCGTGCTAATTCATTTTGGAATTTTTAAACGATTTCATTTTTGCATTTCATTTTCTGCGCATTTATTTTTTACTTTGGCTGGTCTCCTAAAATTCTCCACGGTATATCTTGTTAATGACTTAACCAGTCACGAGAGACAATAGTAATTTTAATTCTTTGATATAAAATTGATGTTTTGTTGAATTTATTGAAGATTAAAATTAATGCTCTTGACTGCTATCAGTTGTAAGCCACAGGAAACAATCGAAAACAAAATACTGGGACTAAAATAATTTTCGTTGCCATAATATAAAACCGTGTTATAGAGAATACAACAAATGAGATTTTAGAAAATGATTAACTAAATGTAAAAAAATTAAGCTTATTAATAGTTTCGCGGATTAAATGATTTAAAGAGTAAATAAGCTATTACGATTCATGATATTTCGGAATTAGAACTATTGTAGCAATCCATACAGGCGTGGCAAATTTTAAGATCTAAAATCAATTATATAAAATGAACTTTGACTTTCATATGCTATGATACTTAGCCACGTTCTTTCAAGAGGACATTTCAATCAAAATAACACTTAACAGTTTATTTTTACCTGTTTTGCGAAAAATCCAGGCTTATGTTTTTGATTAATTTATGCAGAGCATCTGATATGTTAATTTTTCACTAGGGAAACTACATTTCAAACCAAAAGCACGACAGGCACACCAAAATGTTTAAACATCTACCAAACGCAGAAACCTTATAAACCTGTCATGAGCAATTTCCACAATATGCTTTTCAACTCCCTTCAATATTTTACAATAGGCTATTGAAGTTTACTTAAAAAGCGACAATTATTAAACAGTTGCAGTCAGATTTAAATTAGTAAGCATATCCTAAAATTCATATTATCTGAAAGATTCGTTTCCACATCCTGATTCTAGTAATATGATCTTTATCTATGGATTTGCTTAGTGATTATTAATGCATATTTATTTGAAGTTATTAAAGACAATTTTTAAATGTAGAAAATTTATACATTTCTACAATATTTACTTTTTAGACAAAATATTTACGTTTATCAAATTAAAGCTGTCTAATTTAAAGATAACTTAATCTTCTTTCAGTGTTATGTTTTACAAAATGTTTCAAACTTAGAGATTATCTATGCTGTACAAATCGTAAATAGAAATATAAGATTGAAGATGTTATCAGGCTTTTATTCATCTGTAGCATTTGAGAAATAACTCTGCTGAAAACAGAAAAAGGAAACAATTCTGACATATTCAAATATTTTCAGTCACAAAGGCTTCTGTTTTTGTTATTGATATACCTAATATAATAATTTTTGTGCCAATTTGTCATAGCTATATGAAATTAAATTTCTGGCCTATACCGCTGTAGTAGCTGGGATATTTGCTATGATTCACCGAAATCTTCCAAGAATACTTAGCTATTTATACATCTTTTGCACTTTAACAAGCAAGGAAAAGCCGCAAGACTTCAACAAAATATAAGAAATTTTTAGTGTCAGTATTGATATGTAGTTTCAATTGATTAATTGGTTGAGTATGCTTCTATTAATGTGTTCCGATAGCGCTTTAAGAAAAAATCAATAAATGATCCAGTTTAAAGTTTAATACTAAAAAACGATGTTTATGATGAATGAGTTAATTGCTATTTATATAATACTCGTGTATATAGAAGCATTTACTAACTTTTACACAAACCTCCAGCAATAAAAATTCTAGGGGATTTTATTTGATATGGTTTTTTGTATAAACTTTTTGGCGTCCTTTAAGATAATAATATAAATTTTCCTGAGAGAGTTAGAAATATTTCATTTACCATAATGTATACATATATATATAATATATATATATATATATATATATATATATATATATATATATATATATGCTTAAATCTTTTGAATTAATCTTATTATACTTCTCTGCATTTAATCTTTTACCTTTTACATAAAAAATATTTTGAATTAAAGAAGGACGAATAGTATGTAGACGAGTGTTCTAAGAAGATATTAGTGTTTCGAAGGTTTAAAGAGGACTGAGGTCGACACAACTTCCTTCTTTGAATAAAATCAGTTGCATGTTGCATCTGGACGGAAAAAAACCTGAAAAATTCTACCGTATCGATTTGAAGGGGCTGAGATTACTTTATAATATTGACGGCTTCATTCAAATCTAAATTAAAACGCTAATTTTTATATTTTGCTGATAGACTCGATGAAATTTTAGCTAACGTTTGCTTATTTCTTAATAAGAAATTTATAACTGTCATTAATTGAACACGTGGAGTTGCTATTCACTTGATAATGCTGCAAAAGAATCTCTTTTGCAAAGATAAAATGGACAGCAACTCCTCGGGGTCGACGAAAGAATGTGTCGGAACCACACAATTATACTTCTCCAGATATTACAAGTTTTATTATTACAAGCATTTATTCGATAAACTGATTAAGTAATATTTTTAGTTTATCACGTTTATATTAAGGTATTTTATTAATTTGAATTTTATTCGGTATGGGGCATGTTGAAACATATAGATTTATATGCTTAACGCTCAGGCTTTTGTGAGTTTTATCGTTAATGAAAAGAACGATCCACTGAAGATTTATTGAAAACATGAAAAGTTTCAATTAATGTTATAGATATATGCCTTTATTTTATAAATCACACATTCTTTCAAGAAATACAGTGATCCATAAGAAACAACCGTATTTTAAAATGAAAATTGTCAAATATATCAACAAATGCGTTATGCAGTTTAGAAACCAAATTTAGGTTTAAAAAAGCTAAAGTATAATAATATAATATAATAAAGTCTAATAAATAAGCCAATGTTTAGAAAAATATATGGTCGAGGGTTAACAAAATGTAAAAACTCACTATTGTTCAAGATAGGTCTGCGATAAAATGATGTATTTCATATGCAAACGTGGAAATGAAAACTTGTATAACCACCGTATTCAAAAGCCCATTAATTCCGATCTTTAAAAAATGATTAAAAATGCAAATGAAATAATAATAATATTAATATAAATAATAATAATAGAAAGTCAGTGAGATGTTAAACTAAATTCTTTTCACTAACCGTCAAATTTTAGCTAAATTTGTTTGTTGCAGCGGATACATTTCAGGCCGAGAATGATATTAAAAGTCTTATTTATGGCTGACGTGAACGTAAGAGGAAGTGAGACTGGGAGAATGATGGAAGCAGCGGCCGAGCAACTAGTGTGAATAATAACTTTTAATTATTTTTTTATTTGTTTTTCTAAACGGAGACATTCTACATAAGCCAACTCCTTTAAATAAATAATTTAATTAAATAAAATGGCTACTGATTATGGTTTAGAAGCCTTGATTAGAATCTTGCCAACACAGACAAGAAACGTAACTGCAAAGTTAGGGGCAATTAAGTCTAGTGCAGATTTAACAATCATAGTAAACGTTGAGGTCAACGAACAATCGACACAACAGATATAGGTAAACAGAATACGTTTTTTCTATAAAGCTATATGTAATGTTTAAATTGAGTTGGTTTCTAGTACCGCACGTTTTTAACAGACCCATCAAATATAAGCACGAAATAAAATATACCGCAGAATTTTTACATAACTTTACTTTGCCAAAGGGACATCGGTCCAGTTAACATGAATTCATTTCTAGGCAACGTATTTTAAGTATTATAGGTGATATTGAAGCCTATTCCTCTTATAAGCCACTTCTTAAGAATCTTATTTAAGATTATATACTACCAGAGTTATTTTCGTGTATGTTTAGATCTTGAGCATTTATAATTATCTTTGAATTAATTTAATGTCGCTACCATTATTAAGACCAAATATTTGGCAGATAACAGGGCGGCTTTTCGAAACTTGCTGTATCGGAATTAGTCATCATGCTCCTGGGAGGAGTAGCAGTTTGCAAAAACACAAAATATGTGCATTAGATTATTATACACTTGTAGGATGTTTTTAGTTATAGTTATAGCTTTTGCGGGGTAGCTGTCTACTTAGTTTGATTTCCCACATTTTCATGGTCGTTGTTATCTCCACCCGTTCCATGATCAGTCCCTGACTTTTTCCGAAGGGTGAAGTGAGAAAACTCATCCATTTTCAGACGATTATTGCAAGTAGTGTAGCTAGGCATGAGTCAATTCACAGTTAAACAAAATGCACCGTGCTCTTGACGGTAAAAAAAATGATATTTTGTCAACAAAATTGGATATATAACAGTTGAATACTGTTTGATGCGGAGAACTAATATATATGCAAGTATGTATTAGGTGTTGCGAACCTAGTAACAAATAAGTTCAGTTGTGACCAGAAGGATAAACTAAAGGCAGCATAAACGGGGAGTATAATCTCATGCACATTCGTTTCGTGCTTACTGGCGACTCATCAGTAGGAGGCGGTATTACGCCCTTTAACCACTATATTTTGGTCAAGAATGTGGGATAATAGGACGGTACAATCTCCTAGACGAATGTGTAAACCTGCAATAATGAAGCTAACATCATATAGTCTACGACAATGCGACTCCAACGCCAACTCACACTATATAATATATATGCCGAGTCTGTAAAGGATACTAACACTATGGCTATTGTGTTAGTAACCGGTACCAACATTATTGTACCGAAAAGTTACATGGTACTAACACTATGGTTTCCGAGTCGGAATATGTTACCATCATGATGTACATCAATTTATGCTATAGTTCACCGAAATTGAGAATTCCAAAAATTTCTGAACACCTGTTACTCCAGTAAATCCATACATCCTGGCCTTGATCGATATCAGTTATCACATTTCGCGGTAAGCATGACATCATTCAGATCAATATATAACAGTTAAATAATGTTTGTTGCGGAGAACTAATATATATGCAAGTATGTATTAGGTGTTGCGAACCTATTAAGCACGAACGAATGTGCATGAGATTATACTTTCCGTTCATGCTGCTTTTGGTTTATCCTTCTGGTCACAACTGAACTAATTTGTTACTAGGTTCGCAACACCTAATACATACTTGTATATATATTAGTTCTTCGCAACAAACAGTATTTAACTGTAATATATTGAATTGAATGATGTCATGCTTACCGCGAAATGTGATAACTGATATCGATCAAGGCCAGGGTGTATGGATTTACTGGAGTAACAAGTGTTCAGAAATTGTTGTAATTCTCAATTTCGGTGAACTATAGCATAAATGGATATCCATCATGTTGGTACCATCTTCCGACTTGGAAACAACAGTGTTAGTACCATGTAGCTTTTCGGTACAATAATGTTGGTATCGGTTACTAACACAATAGGCATAGTGTTAGTACCCTTTACAGACTCGGTATATATATTATATAGTGTGAGTTAGCGTTGAAGTCGCTTTGTCGTAGACTATATGATATTAACTTCACTATTGCAGGTTTACACTTTCGTCTAGGAGATTGTACCGTCCTATTATTCCACATTCTTCTACCAAATATATAGTGGTTAAAGGGCGTAATACCGGCTCCTACTGATGAGTCGCCAGTAAGCACGAAACGAATGTGCATGAGATTATACTCTCCGTTCATGCTGCTTTTGGTTTATCCTTCTGGTCACAACTGAATTACTTTGTTACTAGGTTCGCAACACCTAATACATACTAACACAATTGGATGTCTTATACAAAAGTAATTATCAGGAACACAAACGTCTGAATCGTGATGAATACATGTGACTAATTGAAAATAAATGATGATATAAATCCAGATTGATTAGTAGATTAGTTTACAGTCACTGGTAAATATTGTTACTAATAGTAAATGGATAAAAATCGTGTGAAATAGTCTTGTAAAAACATCACAAATAATTATTCTACTGTTTGCTAGGTTTTGCATGTTTCAATTATAATATTCCTTTGAACTATAGAATTTGTGAATATGATTGAGGAACATCTGAAATCCTGCTGCGTGTAGTCACATCTGAATGCAATTAAAGTCTATTAATCCACATATGCACTATAATCCACTGCATGTTCCCTGCGTATTGGGCGCTGGTGTATATATTTATTAAACAAAACCCTATTAATTACAAATAAAATTGCAGTTCAAGAAATCTCGATTAAAACTGCTTGAAACTACCAGAGATTGTTTCTCTAATCACAGTTAAAAGAATTATTGTGTAAAAACAGAGTTAGACTTTTTGACTTTAAAGAGAACTAAAATTTGTCAAAATTAAACATCCTTGGGTTGTAACGCAGAACCGCGTTTTACACACTAGCCATAATTCATATGTCATCCTTTATCCTATTTTTTGCAATATATTTCTGTATTCGTAAAATCATATTGAGTGTTAACCATCATATTGTAGCGGGCGGCTCTGCGTTAAATCCACTGAAGCTCAATTTCGACAGATACGGTTTTCCTTAGGGTCACATATACGAAATCTGGTTTTAGGCAATCATTCTCTTAACTGTGATTTTAGCAACAATCTCAGTTAGTTTCAAGCAGTTTCAATTGAGATTTCTTGAACTGCAATTTTATTTGTAATTAATATGGTTTTGTTTAATAATAGTACACACCCGAGCGTAATACGCTTGTAACATCCAATGGATTTATGTTACTTAACGGTTAAAGCCAGGATTTATATATGTTCTGTATTTTATCCTTTTATACATAACTATTTAATGTTTAGTTAAGACATTCTGGATTTATATTTTGTTTTACAATCAATCATAGGAAAACTTTATGTTCTGCTAAAACATTCTGGATTCATTTATTGTGTTTATTGTTACTGCTTTTATGCCTAAATAGTAACTTGTGTTGACAATATACTATTTTGTTGCCCTCTAGAGCACGGTTTATTTTGACTAAAAGTGAATTTTAATTTACTTTGCAACATTGTGTACAATATACGTACGATGATTCGACTTAGCTTTCTCACATCACACATTGAAAAGAGATCGGATGTTAGTCATGATCACGGCCAACGAAACTAATTTTCTCCGATGACCGCTACCAGGCATATATAGGAATGGCATAACATCGCTAAGTAAACAGCTACCCCGCAAAACCTCTTACAATAACCACAAAACCTCATAGAACATTACAAAATTACATTAACTGTGCACTTTGATATTGTCAGTATCATTATTTTATATGTTAATCACGTATAATTCTGCATATACAATATAAAGTGAGTTAGGCTTATATTCTGTTTATTCAATAATGGGAATAGTATTGATGGAAATAGTCAGAAAGTTTGCATAAACAGGATGTTTATTGCTTTACAATTGATATAAATAGAACAACGTAATTTAATTCATATGTTTAGAAAATTTAGTCGCAAATAGCGCTCAAACAGTAAATATAGTGTAGTACGTGCGACGTGGGATACACTTCGAATTGTAAATGTGGTCACGAATTGCACAAGGAAAAGGAGTATATTATGTTACATACGACATAGACAGTACATCGTAATATTTCTCTTTCTATATTAACGAAAAGTTGTCGAAATTCGCACCCGCACGTGAGATATATTATGTCTCCTTTGATATAGATAGTATATCGCTATCTATTTACTTCTAAATCGAAGGCAGATAGTGGTTATGAAACCCAACAAAGAACTATAAAGAAACCGACAAGGTTAAATCATTATATATCGTAAACAATATAAATAATTCATAATTTACAAAAATATTATTTTACGAAAATTGCATGAGTATGAAAAAAGGTATAATTTTATCATAATTAATGATTTACGTTTTATAATATTAATTTAAATTGGCTGAGTAAGGACATTGGGAATCATGAATTTGAAATGACTCATTATTCCTTATTTAGAAAAGACATATCGTTAGATAAACGAGGTAGAGGAGATCTGAATTTTTATTAAATCTTTGCTTAATGCGAAACTGTTACATACCAGTGGAAAAAGTTCTATCGTTGATTTTATATCTATGACAATTAATAATGTGATCTTAACAGCTGTCTATAGACGTCCGTATGCCAGTTTGAATGACGATGTACATTTTACCAATTATTTTCTACTTATTTTTGACTGTCATGGTTATAATGTAATGGTAGGCGATTTAAATACAATGCAATACAATAACCAATCTATTCTCTAATCATTATATAAAGCAAATTATAAACGAACTAAATAAAGGTTTGGAATGCTTATATCATATTTTTGGGAATGAACTAATTTAACTGGCTGAGTTATAACGTTATTAATTGCTTTAAAGAAATGGACCACAAACAAATTATTTAAAATGGACAAATATAATTAGCAAAATACAGAAATTTTTCTTTTGAATTGCACACGTACAATGTTCCATAAATATCTGGAATCTTTTCTGAAAATTATGTGTATTTTTTAATTATGATTTTTTAATTTTATGAACGCTGATTAAACTGCTTCTCCTCTTTTAAGGGGAATATATAATTTATTTCACACGTATGCGTTTATGGATACTATAAAAAATATATGGATTTTAAATTATGAAAATTAAGAATTAAACGAGATAATGTACAAAAATGTAGTCACGTCAATATTATATTAAAATGAGGTTGATAATGAAATAAGTTCATCACTTCTGGCAATCCGTCAAAGAACAGAAAGAATCATATTGGCTAAACTAAAGAATAACCCTAGAATAGCATTTAAATTCCTAAATAATTACAGTTAATATAAAGAGAAGTTAGAGCTCATATTACTGGTGGATAAAACTGAGTATGAATTTAGCTGTGAAGTGGAGGAACTATTAGTAAAATTAATATGTAATCCACGAAACTAAAGCAATATTAGTGATATAACTATTCTTTCTGATATCCAGAATTCAGAATTGTTTTTGACATTGATGCAATTGTAAAATTAATATTAAAAATGAAATCAAAAAAACAAAAAGATCACCTTGGTATATCGATTGATAACCTACTTCAATTACTTTTAACTTTTATGATTGCGCTCTGCGTCCTTAAAAACTTAAGAATGGAATATATCAGTAGATATTCCAACGATTGTGGCTAAACAGTTGCCTTAGGTAAGTAAACCAACGTATCCAACAATTTTAAGGTAATATATTGATCGATACTAAATCATTTGGAATCTCTGTTGCCAATTGACTTTGATAAAAGTCAACACGGCTTACGAAACATCCATCGACAATTAATAACATTCTTTCTATGTGGAAGCATGTAATTCCGGCCTAATAGAAATAGTTGGATGTATATCTATTTATTAATTTATATTTCACTAGCTTATGACACTATATCTTTTGATGCTATTATGGTGATTAATTAATTGAATATCGATCCAAATATCTTTAGAATACTAACATATAATTTATATAATAGAATAATGAATATACAATTAAATAATTTGAGATAGAGATCATTTAAATTTACAAGTGGAGTTTCCCATTAATAAAGATTGGGAACAATATTATTTAAAATCATATTGTGCGCAGTTGCAGACTTATGTCCTTAATGGTGGGGTTTGTATATTTCCTGATGCTTTAAAAATCATCTTTCCAATAGATCCAAAAAATATCGAGTTATGTAAAAAAAATGAACACTGGATTTGTATATCCTGTGTAAATATTGGACATCGATAGTGTTAAGAATGATTAGTGAAAGGTAAATTATTAAAAAGCCATAAAATGATTGAATTTTTTAATGTTTATTTACATGATGCTGTGGTTAACGATATTTGAAATCAAATTTCAGCAATAAATTAAGGATTTAGGCATAACTGCCCAATGTACAACTTCTGCTGAGAGACATGTTGAAAGAATATTTAGCTGTGCTAAGAATAGATGGGCAATAACAAAGAGAAATAACGTATAGAATGCTGTTCAATTACAAAAGTATATTATTTGGATTAGGCCGATACTGGAATATGCCGCAGCTAATTGGAACCCACTGCAAAATAGTTTGTCAAACAAGATAGAAACTGTACAAAGAAAAGTTGTGAAACATTTTAGCCCTGTGTACTGCACAATATATGATAGCAGATAACAGCTCGGATTATTGGATAAATTTACTCTATTTAAATCAGAGGACGGGAGCCTACATGAATGCATTAAAATAGATTCAATGATTAGAAACTATGTCTGGAGGTAAATATTGCGAAAAAGATATTTTCTTTTGAACTAATTATAAAATTTACAATCTCTTGCCAAAAACAGCTTAGAGAAACGCCTCCATCTAAGTTTTATTTTAAATTTTTATTTTCTGAAGTAAGAAAAATCTACGCATCTAGTTATTATAATTGAGTTATATCTTGATTATGTTTAGCAGTAATATTCATACAGTATATTCAGATGTTTATGTAGTATATAACATAATTATCGAGATTTATTTGTATGAGACCTAAGGTAAATATTTATGTGATTTGATTCCCTTTAGCTGATGTATATTTTCTGCTGTTGTTATCTATATGATGGAGCATTTGCGCTTTTCAATCTAAGTAAAGATATCATATATAATATTCCAAATTGACATAGACAGTGAATCGTAGTGTAACTCCATCAAAGTCGAGCAAAGTTAGACACGTCTATATATAAAATAACACGTTTTGCTTCTTTTTGCCACCGGGTTCTCTTCTTCGAAAATATGAGCGACTGAAATGTCGACTCTGCTAGTTGGGTGATCTGAGAATTCCCAGGTGCAAGAGTAATTTAGAAATCTTTCTTTAACAACTTATTTGCAACTTTTTCTCACTCGTCAAAACATTAGGTGATGAAATCCATGTATTACACAAAGTAGAGAAATCCAATATAAACTGCGGCTACATATTAGCTAAAAGTGTCATACCGTCCTTTACTTTTCATGAACCGTCCACTGTAAAAAAGTCGGCCTAACTTCTCCATTGGGAGAATGTGTTATAAGCTTTAGCTTATTTGCCCAATCCAATGTTGGTAAAAGAGCTATTTTAATCGACATATCCATTTCCATTTGGAATCCCTCTTAGCCTTCCTGACGTAAAGTGATAAGTCAGCACTTCATAACCGTGCTTTTCTCCTTAATGTTATGTCGAACTAACCATCGCATACTCGAGCTAGACAAATTATTAAACGGCGATAATAAATAAACATCCACAAAATCTACGCAGCTTGCGTTATGTTCATGGCTCAATCACGTTTTTGATAATATTTTCCTCGTTGGAATTAGTATGTCTAAGACTTTATGCTCTCGGGGAACCAGTATTGCTCTTCGCATGTGTGACCAACAATTCATTCTTTTTCGGTCATTTCTTCACCAGATCTATTTGAAATAAAGATATAGTCGACATTCATTCTCACAAATAAAAAATCCCGGAATAGCTCTACTGTCAAACACTCAAATAATTCGTTTGTATTTTTCAACCCGGAAGGTACTCGCAGAAATTTTTGCGATCTCCTCTTAGAAATTGAACTGTGAAGATGGATATAGAATCATTATTACCATTTGATAAGAGGCTATTTGAAGATTAACGTCATTTACATTTCAAATCTTACAAAATCCCGTGGCAAAGTATTCTGATTCATTAGTGGATATGAGTCCCGTTTTGGTCATGGCTTTTAATAGCCGATAGTTTCCAAAACCATTCATTTTTTTGGTTTAGTTTACAGAACTACTACAATTTGTGCAGCAAATTTAGAATTTGACTAAATATAAATTTCTTCGAGTAATTGGTGGAATTCATAAGCACAAAATTTTTATTTTGCGTAAAGTAAACTATTTATTCTTGAACAAATTGTGTAACTGCTCCACTAACTCAATTTTTTACCTCACTTCTGCTCTTAAACTATTCCAATTTGCACCAAATAATTGCATTTTGGCGATGTCGGCTAAATCACTAGCCAATTGCAATCGAGTCAACCAAACCGACTTCACCATTTTCTAGTGTCACTGATTGATCCAGAATTCATATATCTACGTCTTAATATTCAAGGACAAATTAAACAAGTTTAAAATACTCATACGACTGATATTACATTTTACACGCGAAGGAAGACTTCTACAACGATGTAACCAAAATTTTCTTAATCAACTTTAAGTCTACAGCTTTGCCATTGGTGACCAATAGCTAAAAAACAAATGTAGGGAAAGTTAATCCACTGACCTACTTTGCTCTGATTTGTGCCTGCGTCAATTTAAAATTTGATCCGAATAATATATCCAGAAAAAACGAATTTAGTTTTGTTTTTTTACTCAATATTCTATAGACACCTACTTAAGCGTAAATTCACTATTTCTCCGGCTGATTTTGTGTTCCTTGACATATGTGATGTTTTCATTTCCGAGACATCACCATTTCGGAGAACTATATCTCTCTTCGAAGAGTATGCTGCCCGTTAATCTGTAAACTGATATCCAAAACAAGTAGCAGTCTAATCATTAACATATTTAATACTTAAAAAATTTCAGCGTGATCTGCCAAACGATGCATCTTCGCGGGCAAATTCTTTACCGTTTAGAATCCGCATTCCGACACCAAAATATTTCTGCCTACACTTGGTAATGTCTCCAAATTTCCTTTGATATTAATCTAATTGCGTTGTAGACCCCAAATACCATCCAGTGAGGTCAGAATTTTTCCTACGTTTTCACTTCATTTGAATCGCAACAGAGTATGCTATTAGCGCGTGTACCCTCTGTTCTTGCAGACAGTTCATTTCGTCCTACCATTAAAGTTATTTTGGCAACTGTATGTCCATTATATCAAAGAATTCTAATGCAGCAATTAAACGTGATACAAATACTAAGTTGATATCTTAGAACTAAATATTTATCCCAAAAGACTTGGCGCAAACCTTTCACAAAAATCTGATGGAAATTAACACCTTATCTTTCCCTGACGTCATAGTCCAGTCATCTGTGTTGTCCATCAAGATCTAAACATTCTCTTCCTCATAAGTTACATAAAAGCATTTAATAGAGTTTATGCTATGATCGTATTTAACTCATATAATATCAATATAGAAGGCGTTTCGGAAAAACCGTATTAGTTTATGCAAATTTATTGGAAAAATTACAGTTCCTCTATGCCTTAGATAGTATTTAAGCATGGTTTTAATAATTCATGTGCTTCTTTATAATATGTGGTAAGTGGCTGACGAATTCTTCAATATGCGAGAAGTCGAAAATTTTAGAGCAAATTTTCACCCGTAATCTTATGCATGCCGTCAGATCGTCAGATACGTTTCAATCCAATTAAAAGTATACTATTAAGGAATAGTGTGTTTATAATTCTCCATGGAGATTTAAATTAGAAATTTAACTGTTTTACCAATTAGGAAATCTTTCTCTAATTCATAGATCACACATTTTATGCGTTCATATTTGAGACCAGTATTAATCTTGAATAATAAGACAATATAAAATAATATACCTGGGCAAATCCGATGAATATGCTCTGCTATCACAAGCGAGAACAAGTTAAACGTATCTGCTTCCCAAAGTAAAGAATATATAATGCAAGTCAATAATAGGTAATCCGAGCATAGATGAAGTGAACAGTTCCACAAGAAATTGAAAAACAATTGAAATTGAGCATGAACAACCAACAAAATTGCTGCCATAAATTTAAACAAAGAAAGTTTCTGAATTCACATTTTTATAGTGTTTATTTAAGAAATTAACGTAGCACAAATGTTGTATGAATTATTGATTAAATTTTATAAGAAGAGTTATCAACACGTAAATATTTGCGCGTTCTATTGGAATAGCAAACACAATGCTTATGCTGTTTTCGCTGCACACGTAATTTGTTAGTGGTCTTAGAGTTTCAGCTTATATTAATATACAGGTGACTTAGTTTGGACCAAATTCAGACATTGCCTTCATATCAGAATACGCATCAGGAAACTCCAAAAATAAACCACCATACTTTTATTAAAATACTAGGGCTATGAGGACAAATAAAAGAACATAAATCAAACAGGAACAGGAAGAATATTGGTGAATTTAGTTCAGTAATCTCAACGAGGTTTGGCTTATTATTTTTATGATAAAGTTGAAAATTTAAAGGTGTTCAAAGTGTACAATACAGGGCAAAATTGCGCAGAAAATATTAAAGTTTGCTAAAGAGCATTTCGTATGACCGCCTAGTGAAATGTTTGCTTTGAGATGTTTGGATGGAATAATTCGGATACACCGTCTAATTCTAGGGCTAACTAAAATGCGTGTTAGATATAAATTTAATTGATAATATTTAGTGGGCACTCATATTGTTTAGTTACAATAAATGGCAGAAAAGTAGTTATTGAGATCTTTGTAAAAGTAAATAGATTATCTCTTGATGAACGCGTTCCTCAGTTGACCGGGTGACAGAGATAACACGAAAATTGAGTACTGATTTACAGAATTTCCGAAACATATATGACTCGGGCGATCTGACGTCGGAGATGCCCTTGTGAAAGATCTTTGCCAAAAATATGTCTCATCTGAGACATCAGTTACAGCGGGAAATATACAACCAGAAATAAAATTCGGCCTCCTTGTAAAAGGCGGTTTAAGTATTTGTTTATTTGCCTTTTTAAAATATGCGGCCATATATGTTGCTGTCAGGAACTCCTCATATAAAAGTAAATAAAAAAATTATTTACACAACTGAATTACTGATGACTGACTTTACAAATATTTTGTATAATAAATTGTGTTTATTATTTTTCAATCTCTTTATGTTTAGCTTTGCCTTAGCAATACGTGATTTTGTGAGGCGTAGGTTTCAATTTTTGTAATTTATGGCTGTATTTGAGTGCAATTTTAGGGAGATCAAAGTTGGCTCTCTGGAAAGTAATTATTCTAAGTTCTTAGTTTTATACAAGAACTTTCAAAATATATTTTGTCTATAGTAATAATATTCTTAATCAGTCTGCCAAAGAGACATAGATTCTACATCTTGACTTAACTATTGTTGCTTTGCAATCAAGGATAGTACTAATTATGCCACAGTAAGTAAGCACTATCGTCTGGATTGCGAAATATGACGACAGTTAAATAGCCTTTTATTTTTTGACACTGATGTTGGTCGCAGATATGAGAAATGTAATGTGAGATCAAGAAATGTAAGAAAGATAGCATGTGTTCATCTGACAATTTCGGGATGTTGAACTTCATGAAAAACTCTTAAAACGATAAATAAATTGTTTCTGTTTCGTACGTGTGAAAGTAGTTTTCAATGTTTGGGTTGATTTATCCTACTCTGTTTTCCATAAATCTGTGAAAGATAAACTCATTGTTATTTATAAATATTGGAATTATCCTGCTATTATTTATTCCTATTTTAAGGCATTATTTATCATTAGAATTTGGCGTTTTATTCATTTATGATTAATACAAAATTAATAACATGAATATGTTTTCCTTTACGATTTTACTTTTGCACTTAATATTTACTTCATCACTGTTTCACTTTAGCATATAATACATGTATAAGGAGAAGTTCATTTGTAGGAAATTAAGAAAAATATGAGAAAGAAACTTTTATTGTATCTGTTAAAATTTATTCTCCGTTTTGCACATGGAAAATATACTGTAAATATATTGAAGGCTCGAATTCCAAAAGAAAATTCTTGTTGTTAATAATAATAACAATATCATTTTTGAACTTAGTTTTATCATTGTCACCACCATCATATTTTAATTACTAATAGTATTATTTACTGTATAATATATAATATTACTATTAATATATGTTATAATAATCATTATTAATATCATTATTTTTAATACACATATCATTAATAATAAAAAATATATTATTGTTAATATTATTATAATGATTTTATGTCTCATTACTTCTATTACCTTTCTCAATGCTTTTAATTGTATCACTGTATCATCAATTACATTACTAATAGTGCTGTTATTAGTTATCATAGCATTATTTTTATAATAATATTACCAATAGTTAATATTATTAATATTCTTGCTATCCGAATGATCGTAGTAATAAATGCTGTATTAAGAATAAAATTACAAGTGCGTCTATTTTATCTAGTTTATTCTTACTCGTCAGCATAATTTTCAATCACCAATGGAGCCATTGATCTTGCATAATTTTGGAGAGTTATCCATATAACTGATGCAGTGTATACCACGATAGCTCCGAATTAAATAGAAAAGTTACTTTATCAATAATTGACAGATAGGTTCTATAACTTTCCAGAGTTTATAATTCGATCGATAGCATTCAAATTTGTTATTGAATTTCAACCCTATCAGCATTTAGTATGACTCAAAGTTTTTTCTGGATTATCAATACCTTTGATAGACGTTTCAGACATTATGTTTGATTTCATAATAAAAATCTTACCAAAAGCCTTTTTTGGTGTATATGTAGTCTCTGAAAAAGATTTATATTTCACTTAAGACAATACTCTGGATAAGGCTTATAAATTTTCAACGCTTTAAAAATCCTAATAAGCCGTTGAAATCTGACACATTATTATATTTTCAGAAGATTTACACTGCTGAGCACTATTTATAAACGAATTCTGTTTCAACAAGTAATACGCTAAAATTTGACTGACCTTCGCAGTATTCTAATCAGTATTGCTAGAGCAAAGATAATAAGGAGAACTCCAGTTATCACGAAGACTGTGATCAAAGCGATTGCACCATATCCGACTATGAAAATTTAATTAAAGTAAAGAATTGTGCAAGAAGATTTCTCAGTCATTATAACAACAAGAATTGTAAAACAGCAATAAAGAATACATAAATTAAACATATTATTATTTTAAGGTGTATTTATTAAATACTTTCATCGAACATATTCAAATAAATTTATACGAGCCAAAATATTTCATTTAATTTTGAACGCTAAACGTGAATCTCAATTTGAGCATACATGATTTTTGAAATGATTGAATGTAAATGAATTGAGATTGTATTTTATATTTCACATATGTATATGGTTTGTATTGAGCGGTTGGTAATTATTAAATTAGTTGTATTTCATCCCTTGATGAATTTGGCATTGATTAGTCGTCTATCTAAGCTTAGATTATGCTTATTTAATGAAATTTTACCCTGAAGATATATTTTTTGTTCTTTATTCATTTTTGCATGTCCAGAGTGTGTAAATTTGATAATATTCGTAAAGCTTCCTTTTTTCTCTAAGCCGTTATTCTTTCAATGTTTCACAGCATGTATGTTTGTTGCTTGTCAGTGACAATTTGGCAGCTGGACTAGACTTATATTGACTAAAATTTACAAATTTTGCTTCTTTTAATTCGTGGTGAAATGAAGTGAACTGGATCAAGACATCACATTTGATAAACATACTAATTGAGGAAACTAGGTTTTTATGTATTAGAAATAGGGATTTTGGAATAGCAAAAGAAGCTTTAAAAATGTTTCCAAAATTAAAAAAATTATAATAGTAGTTATAAAATAAAATATAAATAATACAAACTTTAATACTGAATGTATTCAACAATTCAAGCGAATGTGGAATGAGGGAAATTTAAAAATTTGATTTTTTGATTATATGTTTAGAAGATTATTAAAGAAATATCTTTAAAATACGGTATCAATTCAAAATTAAATACGAGTTATCGAAAATATTCAATAAAAAAATTATTATGAAATATAAATGGTGAAAATATATAAACAGACGTCCTTTTTACTTTTTTTAATATAAAACAGTATATCAATTTAGGAAAGGAAAACATTTAATATTCCAATGTATATTTATTGTGAATAATGGCTGGTATTCAACTGCAAATTACAATCTTACACTCATCTCCATTCTTAATTTCAATATGGTTAAATGAATGTAAACAAGTCTGTTTTTTTATCTTTTGTATGTACTTTATTACTTAACAGATTAAACGGTAATGATTTATATATTGTTATGTTTTATTGGCTCTTTCTGTTTCAGATATTGCTTGTACGAACTTTCTCGAAAGTACATTGTGTTTTGTTTAACATTATTCAAACATTATACTTTTCACTTTGGCGACAGTGTAGGATATGCAGAATTCAATATTGACCACACATCTTGTAGTGCATGTTTTTCCCGCTAATGAATTTTGTGATACTATTTTTGTAGCAGTTTTGTATTAAGTTTGTTGAACATTCGATTGAATGTTTGTTGATATTGGGCCAACGGGTGGTGGGATTTGTGTATATTCAATAAAACTGTTGTTGCTTGTGTGATTTTTGGCCGATAGATTAAAATATCATGTTGATGGTGTCAATCAATGATTAGGTCTTTTGTTTATTGTTTTATAAACAGAGTTTTCATCAATGTTACTTCAAAGCTAACTCACCCTATGCAGAATATACCGGGTCTGTAAAAGGCACCAACACTTTGGATTTTGTGTCAGTACCCGATACCAACATTACCAAAAAGGTACGTGGTAACAAACCTACGGTTGGTACATGGTACCAACACGATGGATTTCAATGTATGCTAAAGTTCACCAAAATTGAGGATTACAATGGTTTTTAAACCTGTTATTCCAGTAAATCCATACATTCTGGACTTGATTTAAATCAGTAATCACACTTCGCGATAATGATGGCATAATTCAATTAAATTTAAAACATTTTGGGTGTGGTTTGTGGCAGATAACAAATATATATGCAGTTATGTATTAGGTGTTGCGCAGCTAGAGAAAACTAGTTTAAATAGGATCATAAGGATGAACGAATGACAACATGAACTAAAAGTATAATCTCGTGCACATTCGTTTCATGCTTAATGGCGACTCATCAGTAGGAGCCGCTATTACGCACTTTAAACATTCTCTTTTTTGGTGATGATTGTGAAAATCTGTTAATCCACTGTACATTGATAAACGCCAATATGTATTAGCAGAAGGATATTTGACCATCAAAAATGTCAAATCAATGTGAAATTATATCCTTGCTCTGAATGAAAAAAAAACATATTAAATACTGTTTGGTGCAGAGAACTAAAATATATGTAAGTATGTATTAGGTGTTTTGAAACTAGTAACAAATTAATTCAGTTGTGCCCAGAAGGATAAACCAAAGACAGCACGAACGAAAAGTATAATCTCATGCACATTCATTTCGTGCTTATTGGCGAATCATCAGAAGGAGCCAGTATTACGCCCTTTAAACACTATATATTTGGGTGAGGAATGTGAGATGATAGGACGGTTAAATCTCCTAGCCGAATGTGAAAACCTGCATTAGTGAATCTAACATCATATAAAGTCTCGACAATTCGACTTCAACGCTAACTCATCCTATAGAGTATATATACCGAGGCTGTAAGGATTACTAACACTATGGCTATTGTGTCAGTTATGTATAAGGTGTTGCGAAACAAGTAACAAATTAGTTCAGTTGTGACCAGAAAGATAAACCAAAGACAGCATGAACGGAAAGTATAATCTCATGCACATTCGTTTCGTGCTTACTGGCGACTCATCAGTAGAAGCCGGTATTACGCCCTTTAACCACTATATATTTGGGTGAGGAATGTAGGATAATAGGACGGTATTGTCCTATATATAATGGTTAAAGGGCGTAATGCCGTCTACTACTGATGAGTCGCCAGTAAGCACGACGAATGTGCATGAGATCTTGCCGTTCATGCTCTCTTTGGTTAATCCTAATGGTTACAGCTGAAATTATTTGTTACTAGGTTCGCAACACCTAATACATACTTAAAAACCATGTGTTCAAATTGTCTTCAGTGATATCTCGAAAGCATATGACCATTTCATTAGAAGCTATTGTAAATGCGATCAGTTGTTAAAAAGTTAATCCGATAATTTTTAGGCTCTTTAACCTTTATTTGTACAATATTAATATGGCTATTCAAACTATCAATACACAATCTATATTGTTATATTTAATACGATATAATATGACATGATTCATAAATTTATTTGCGAATTTTCAAAATGTTACACTAAATGGTTGATTTTGCATGTTTTCTAATGATTTAAAAATTATAAATCGATTTGATGCAAAAACTCCGCTTTATTAAAGAATAATACAAAATTCGGAATTATTCAATTGATTAGGTATTCAATAAAGCATGGTTTAAATACTAATTCTAAAAATCGCCCGTGAAACAGAACTCGTAACACAAGAGTTCCAAGGTAAGTTCACTATATCGACTATATAGCTGCGCCTAAAACGGCTAACTTAAGCTGTTTGCGCCAAACAGTTCAAGAATATGTCCAACGGCCTACATACATTCCTAAATATCGAAGAATGCATTACTGTGGCTAAGGTGAAACCCGCGGCACTATAAAAATTTAATAACCAATCATACCAGGTAGAATGTTTAGAAGCAAATTAAAACCCAGTGTTTATCAGTATGCCAGACGAGCCTTGCGTTGTCGTCCTATGAGTGGAGTAAAACTGCGTTTTGTCAACTCTGGAAACCAAGAAAGCGTAAACTGTCCGCTTTGTTGCTGTAAAATGACAGACGGTTACTTACAATTAGTGATGGAGTGAAGCAGCAAGCGGCTCAAAGGAATGTAAATGACAAAAGTCTAGCTTCAGGAGAGAATATTTAATGGAAAATTATTTTTCCCATGTGTATAATTAGGGGGTGTACTTTATGCGAGGACAAAATACTTATTTGCAAATAATTAGTAGACATGGGAGCAAGTGTTAATATGGTTTCTAAATCTTCTGTAGAATAGCAGGCAAGGATAGAAACTAGTCAAATTAAAGTTTTAACACAAGAAATAATTATTATTAATGCTCGTTACAATGAGACAGATATTTTGAGTAGTGAGTGAATACGCATAAGGGGCTCAACTCAATTAAGAAATGCTATAGCTAAAAAAAGGCTAATTCCGATTTAAATATGCTTAAGATTTCGACTGAAATTACTCCGCAAATTCTTTTCTCCTTTAAATATGTTTGTACAAATTAGCATTACTACAACAGGTACATTTTCTCGCAATTTTTGTTCGTAGTTTTTTAACATCTGAGAGTCCTGACTCTCGTTATCAAACAGAAAATTCTATATAATGATTTAAATTAAAATGATTTTGGCGTCTCAGTTACTTTAATTGAAATGATGTTTATAACAAAATTGCTTTATTACTGTAACTCTTGATCATTATTTCCATACAACACAATCTGCTTTATTGTAGACATTAGAAACAATTGCATTATTTTATCAGTTCTTTTTGTTATGGAACTGACAAGTGCATCAAATCTGTGTACTTTGTCATATTCATTTAGCAGTTTCAATAATATATCAGGATATTTTTGTGTTAAACATTATTGAAGCCTCAGCTAATAAATCGTGCATATTATAATGTTTCACTCCTCTGCTGGGAATCATCACATTAAAAAAAATGTTTTCGATTAAAAAGTATTATGAATAAAGATATTAACTACATTATCTTATAAGAGTTGCGGTCGAATTAACTTTTAACATAATAAAAACGCGTTAATTTTAAATCAGTTGTTAATTTGTTTCCATAAAAACGTATCCAATGGTGCTTTGATTGTACACTGCGTCGATCGATGATTTTATATGAACGTATTGATATATATATATATATATATCCATAAAAATAAGCAAAATTAAACCACGTACGTTTACATGTGAATGGATATCTTGAATCGATTGAATAAAAGCGTCTATAGAGATTTATACATTCACACGTTGGCTGACCATTGACCACAAAACATTGAGCAAATGGTTGACATGTAGTGCTATCACACGTTTCTAAAAAAATGAGTGAATACAATTTGATATGGCGAAAAACGTGATATTTCGTTATATGTAATGTTTTCACTGTCGTTTTAAATAAAGTTAAAAAAGCAGCATAGAAGTTATGGCATCATCATCAACCATTAAATATAACTAGCCATGGACTGTCACAATTGGCTAGCAATCAGGACTCTGAATACAGCGACCCGAGTTCAAATCTCGGCGAGCCCTTCGTTGTTTTCCTCTTACGCTGCCTGTTTTCTCCAAGTTTTGAAACATTACAATCCTACTGATCTTTTTAATTTTGATTGTGATAATACATTATCTTGGTTCAATAAAAGACAAGGATAATTGTGATAAGCAACTTACCTTTTTGAGATTTTTATTTTCACGTGTTGAATTATTAAATTTGAAATGTTATGCATTATATCATCATGTTAGTCAACTCTACATATAATCAATTGCTAGTCATGATTATCATTTCTGGCAAAATTTTGCAATCGAATTAGACCTTATTTTATCCTATTTCGATGAAGAATCTATAATTATTTATATAATCAACTATTGTTCAAATGCGATTATTCAATAAGAACGTGTTTTTCCTATATCATAATAATTATATCAAAATTGATATGATATATGCCATGATATTACAGCCAAATATTCTGATGTTGATATATTGCACATTATAACTAGAGAGGTTTACTTATCTACATTAGATTATTTGCACATATTTATGTGATGTGATATTTTTTTTATATTGTACATTTTCGAATATAATTATCTATTTAATGGAACATGTATGGTTTGAATCAAAATAAAGATGTTCTATTTCATTCTATTCTATAATTATCTACGGTTCAAGAGAACTGGAAATGGACTGGCACAATTGGATATCGTAGCACAGAATTTTGACTAACAATTTTACAAGTATTTGCGATCATCCAAAGTTGGCAGAATTCTGCTTACTGAAGTTTAACTCGAACGCATTTGAATCTGATTGACCCAAACATTTTCAATTTTACGATTTTGGCAAGAATAAACTACACATCGTTAGATCAATATTAATGTGAAATATGCACAAAGTAGAGACAATATTTCATTACAACTAGCAGGATTATTTTGAGTGCGATAGAATTTGCATTAACACAGTTCACAAACTATACGGCCCAGCCTATGGTTCATTTTAAGAGTATAGATTACTATAAAGGCATTCTAAAATTTGAGAAGGAAAAAACAAATGTTTGAACAATTTAGAGAACAATACTAGCATTTCAATTTTTTCCACATTTAGCCGAATCGTGGTAAGTAAATTTTTCAGCATCACTATCTTCTTTAGCAGTGCTACCAGTTGCCATCGTCAATTTATTCTTAGAAAACTGACACCACGTCATCTTGAAAAGTGGAATTGACTTGAAGACTAATTGCGCTGATTGCGACAAAAAATATTTAAGTAAAGTTTCGAGCGCTCTCCTCGGTAAAATTCGTGATAGTACCTGAAGAGATCCCACTAAAAGCAAAACTTTTCTACTGGTCAAATTGCCTTTGCTACGTTTTTAATGCTTATTTTATACTAGCAAATGTATATATAATGAGATTGGTGTTCATATGATTTAAATAGTTGATATCACCACCCGCCCAATCGTTGATTGTTTAATTCTCTAAATCTGGATGTCAGAACCAATTACCCAGATAGCGTGGTCACTGTTCTTTAATGAAAGACGGGGCTGGACAATTGGAATCTCGTGTCTAATGTGTTGCTACATCGACTCCGTGGAGGATAGTTAAATGATTTTCGGTGAGCTTTTGTCTAGCCTGATTTACTTGTGAGTTCTCAATACTGAGAGTACGCCAGTGTGTTGGCGCTGTATGGTTATTACTTGGCCACTGATGGTAAAATATTTGAAATTGTTCGGGAGGCCTAATTTGGTTGCGCGTGTAATCTCCGCCATCGTAAGAGTGCCACATGCATAACGGTTGGGATTTTGTACGCTTTAAATATTTGTGTCGATGGATTGATTCTTGTATCGGACTAGCTTTGGTGATTCACCGCTATCCTCGCGAGTTATGGTTCACAGAAATTCACGAAGAATATATAGACTAGCAACATTTTAATTTCTTGGAAATGGAGTAATCGTGAATAATAATTTTGGTTGATTCTTATGTTGAATATCCATTCACATAAACCGTATGATAGAAGATCTTTACTTGCTGGTCTATTTCACCCACACTTTATCTGTCTCGTGACAAGTATATGATAAATTTTAAATTTTTTTATCCTAGACAATACTTTTGTAGACTTTGGCGGCTTCCACCTTAAGGTTGACCATCATCAGAACATATTGAAAATAAGATAATCAAGCAAGTGCGATATTCCGTCTAGCCATATCATTCATACTATTGAAGATATATTTTACAATATAGTTGTGTTACATGTGTGTTTATGCCCATAACTTATATGATTATCCAAATTAAGATATTTAAAATGGAATTCATCATGTATATGCGTAAGACTATTTACTGTATAATCATCACATGATATGATGTAGACTAGGCGGCCCTCACAATTTGGGTGGGCAGCCGAATAAATCACATAAACTCTTCATAAACGATGAAATTAAAAATCAGACAAGCAATGCACGTATGAAATATTACAAACACCACTCAAGATGTAATTAGGATTGCCCTGTTTAATAAGAATTGTAGTCATATCATTAAATAGGCGAACGTAACACACATATAACAAAAACTAGACTTCGCTTAATTTAATTAATACATGTGTACATCCATATAAATGAAACTGAAGTCAACAGGTAGAAATTTAACCTTTGCAAACGTCAGTCAATTTATTTTATTCTTAACGTTTGAAATGCTATATAACTAGAATAATCTCAATATATAGGGTTGAAGAAAGACACAAGAAACATATTCAATAAAATAAGAAGCTTAATTAAGATAGAAAATACAATAAATAAATGTTTAAATGAACATTGTTTGCGCGAGTGATGATAAAAATTATTTTACTCAAGGTTGCGGTATTGATATAAGTAACTGTATCATTATGTAAATACATTAGTTATTATAAACTAAGCATTTTGTAGTGCAGAAAAGACAATTCATCCGCTCATATGATCTGCTAAATTTAATAAATTTATCACTTCATCCTCATTATTGTTCAAAATCCGTAGGTACCATTTGGTCTTCATTGGTGCTTTATCCGAAAGCTTCAACGCACCACTAATTTGTTTATTAAACTTTCTCCCAAATTTAAAATGAGTAGAGGATATATATATATATATATATATATACTATATATATATATATATATATATATATATATACTCTCCTAAACTCAACGATACATTTACATACATTACATTTACATTACATACATTTTAAAAATGATGAAATTAGAAACTGTATCAATATATATATATATATATATATGTATATGTATATATATATATATACTATATATATATATACTCATATATATATATATATATACATTTGTACCTTTCCTATATTTTAAAAAGCAAAAAGAAATTTTATCAGATTCAAAAAACATATTTGTACTGTATTATCTTCTATATGAAAGAGTACAGCACACAATGATCTTGCCTATATATATATATATATATATATATAAATTGGAAAGCATTTTAAGATAGAGTATGTGAACATAGAGTGTGAAAAAACTGAAACCAATCAATTGCTGCGTGCGTAACATCCAGTTCACGCTTCAATGCCTGTTTCTTCTTCTGCTTGCATAAATCCGGCTGCAATTTGTTTATCAATAAGGCTTCGTATATAGCTAGCTTCTTTTTTATTGTATTTAGTAATTATTTCGAATGCTACGTCTGGAGAACATACGTTCGATGTTTCGCTGATGTGTTGCGCAATTGAAGATGTATATTCACCATTTGATTTATAACAGGCGTTTAAGTTACAATATTCTCTCATTCGAGTAATTAACCGTCTGGTCGATCGGCCTACGTAAGATGATCGAAAACTTGCGCATGTATATTGGTAAATAATATTTGATATCGACATTAACGGCTGTTTCTCCTTGACTTCTGATAAAGGCAAGTGTGTTACCTTAAGTAACAGTCGTAATTTAGCTGCATTAAATGTGCGTGTTAATGCTGCTTCAACTTGCTTTTGTGCCGTTCGAGAAACTGCGTGCTCCTTAAATGGGATGTTTAGGTAGACTGTTCTCTTTTCTAGACAGTAATACGTCTGTTTCTGTTTAATTTCTCTTTTAATAATTGATTCATATAGTTGTCTGTGATAGCCAATCGTCATTAAATCATTAATTGCTTTATTGTATTCATTTTCTTTTGAATCTTGACAAACAAACCTGTCAATTCTTGAAAAACAGCAACAAACTCTAGAAAATTTAAATTAAAACGGCAAAAACTGCTGTAATGCAAATACTGTGCAGACCATGTTGGTTTATGGTAAATTGGTCTTTTTAATTTACCATTAATTTCTTTCTTTAATAGTACATCTAGGAAGGGCAGACGATCATCTTTCTCGTGCGTTGACGTAAAACCGATATTCTTATATGCTTTTTTGAAAAGTTGAAGCAATATTAGTGATTGCAACCTGGACTTAAGGACAAGAAATATATCATCCACGTACCGTATATATTGAGCACATTTACTTATGTCACTCTTTAATGATGTTTTCTCTAGATGCCCTAGGAAATTCTCAGCTAACACTGGAGATAAGGGACTTCCCACTGCCACACCATCAGTCTATCTATAGATGCTTCAATTAAAACGAAACCGTACGTCTTTCGTGCATAATAAGATAAGCTTGCGTAGAGTGTGACCTGGCACCGGCGATGGTAATATGTAGTGTTCTACCGCTTTGACTATAATGTCAATGGTTTAATGAATTGGAACATATGTAAACAAAGACGTAACATCAAAAGATACCATAATCTAGTTTTTATAATTTATATCTTGAATTTTGGTTACATATTCAAACGAATCGGCAACCGAATAATTATCTAGTAGTTTGCGTAATGGTTCAAGTAAACGAACTACCCATTTAGCTAGTGCATGAAACGGAGAATTTACCATTGATAAAATTGGCTTTATTGGAAAACCTCTTTTGTGTTTCTGGTGATCCGTACATTGTTGGGGTAGATGATCAAACTGGCTTGAGCCTCTTTGCATTGGCCTCATCAAGCATGCTTATCATGAAGAAAAGCCAGTATACATTAGCATATCTTTCAAAGGGGGAACGCGAATTTAAATAAATACTCAAAAAATTAGAAAGGCACTGACTTTTCGAATTCCTATTACACAACTAATATTTGTTTATATAGAAAAAACGCTAAAAAGGAATGCATGTAACGGATAAGCACCCTGTAATCGAACAGACTATTATCGTTAATTTCTACGAACTGCGTAGATGCTCTGCAGGCAATATAGGCCGGATTCATGAGGAGGCAAATACAAGACATTTTGGACTTAACATAGCTAGAAGAGTAGAAGGTTTACACAATAACGGAACGTATTTGTTATACAAGTTACCTTACAAACGAGGTAGTGTTACAGGTGTTTCTCAAACCAAGAAACTAATGAATTCCACACAGTGGTATCTGTTAGTTACAAGATCATTCATCCTCAGCTAATTAAATAAAATAATATTGTACATAAGCTGAAGAGTAACTGGTGAATTTCTTGTACACTCGAGCGCGTATGTGTCAGCGTCGTCCTATAACTTTCCATGTTCCTGTTCGATGATGTACCATGTACGTATTTAACCAACTTTAATACCTCTTGCTCCTAAAATTTGACTTAATATAATTCAGTTTTGTTATGTAAAAAATTTCCTAATTAACTTAAAAGAATATGAAATAACCTGATCTGTATTGTGACTAACACATGTTGAATTCCAGTTTTTTTTGCTTCTAGCTAACTAATCATTACAAATTATGAAATAAAGAGTTATGAAGCAAGTGCGATATTTCCCCTAGCCATATCATTTCTACTTCTGTTTAGCCTATCAGTAGATACTTGCGTGTCATTTGTGTGCGTTTACAAATGTGTATGGCCTAATTAACTCTTAAATGTACTCGCGTTATAAATAAATTATGCTTAAATACGAGATTTATGTTTTTACATTTATACATATATATATATATATATATATATATATATATATATATATATATATATATATATATTTGTGTTTATAGTAAAGTCCCTATGTTTAGTTATTGAAAGAAATTATATCTTTGCACGTGAGTGTGGTACTATGCATTTTAACATAACTTGTATTTCACAAGAAACACATACAATTATTTGAACGATAAGGACAGGATTTTAAGTTCATAAACTTTGCCAGTTTGAACAAAACACTGCATTAAACAGCAAAGGCAGATAACCCAGTAGAGGGTATTTTCACTATTTGGGCCTCTTCAGGAACTGTCTAGAGTTTGCTGTGGACAATAACTCGAACCGGGGCACATATGCTTCAGAGCCTGAAAATTTTGCCACGCACCATACGTGGCGTATACTAATACTATTACTTTTTGCTCGTTTATGCAAGGACTATGATTATTATTTGCAACTGCATTGAAAGTGAGAACCATTTTTTTAGTTTAAAAATTACTTCACTTCGTGTCTCGTGGTCTTTGCAGGGTATATTTGTGGAATTGCCAAAACATTAGCAGGAGATTGTCTGCCTTTTATCAGTCATGGAGGATGATACCGAGTTATTCATTTTTCGGGACTATTTTTGGATTTTCCAATGAACCGCGGCTTACAAGCACACTGGAATAAAACTTTGAATATGCTTTAGTTAATCTATGAAAATTATTCTAAAAGTTTACAAAAATACGGATGAACACTTGGCGGGTTATGATTTTGCAAGCATCCATCAAACAGCGAAATATGTTTAAAAAATTTTGGTTTTTCAAAAGAATATGTCGTATTAAATTAAGGTATTTCATTATTCATGCGTGACTAATTAGTCTAAAGAACATGCGAATTTCGTAATTTAGTAAGCCATACCAAAATGTAACAAACTAAACTCAGGTATACGCGTAATATGTTACGCAATGAGAAATTTTCTTGACCAAATTTCTTAATGCAATTTTTATCCGATTGTAAGATAGATTCGAGTGAAATAATTCTAAAACATTTGATGTAATAAGATGTCTAAAATTATCAATTAATTAATATAAAATGGTGAAAAACGATAAAAGCAATGTTTATATAATCAGTAGGGCAACACAGAAATTCAAATCCAATAATGACTGTCAATTATGTGAATGTTAATCTTATAAAGTGAACTGCGGAGCATCAATTTTTCAATAAAGTGCTGTCAACTTTAAAGTTATTACTATCTTAACCATTTTTCCACTAAACGGGGGAAAAACGGTTATTAAGATGTATAATACACATACATAATTCCACGGATTTCTGCGATTGCATGCTCAAAGTAAATGGCGTGGCAATTCGTCAGGTTTCGCATTTTCAGTAAATTATGTCTAATTAATATAAAAATTGGTTTAACGCAATATCCTCTTGGAAGATTTGTATTTGACAACAAAGTCCACTACCAAAATTGGATAATTAAAGTTTAACTTGGCTGATAATTTTATTTCATTAATATCACGCAACTTTGTGCTTAAATAAAAGGATCGTGAATTCATTTATTTATTAATTTAACAAAACCCTCGGTCTTATGTACCATCTTTCATAAGAACGGAGCGCCTATAAAAATTATGCTAACAAAGTAAATCGAAAAAAACATGCTTCCTAATAGCAACTTTCTTAATTATTTTTCCATTTTTTTTTCTTAAATATATTAAAAATAATGTTTTCTCCAGTTTGGTATGTAAAAATGGCTTGTTTAGATAGTGTGAGTGACGTCATTAATTTTGTGATCTATCTTCACATTATATATAAACTTCAGAGCATTTATCTGATTTTACTCAATTTGTGAAAAACGATGTGACGCAGAGAGGGATTGTTTAGTATTTTGAATCAAGAAGGGTATGGCTGCAGGTGTGTACTTTCTGATTTAAATCACAATAGAGTTGGATCGTACGATCAGGAAAACATAACGTATATAAATATGGCAGTTTTAACAAAATTAGATAGGTTTTGTCCGTCCGGTGCATTTTTGTGAGGTTTGCGCTAGCCAAAAGACCAATAGGGTGCCTCCTGTGTTTACGATTTAAGGATTGTCAACGAAAAAACATGTGCAGAGCAATCGTACCTCAAATTAATTAAGAGATTAATCTCAGATTATAGTTACAAAATTAATAATACATGAAATGGACACATAAACAGATTTTGCACATCAAGATCATTAAATTTATCTGCAAACCAACGTGTATTCAATGGTATGTTTGTAAATTTTATTCCGCAAAATCTTCTATCTAATTGCAAGCAAACATAATACTATGTGATATTTACACTATCGTTAACACTTTCACTTTTAACGTTTTGTAAAGGATCATAAACAATTCGCCGACATATTGCTTAAATGAAATTCAAAATTAATTTACGCGGCACAAATTAAAACAAGCGAAATTTGCCGTTAACCAATGGCGTGCAAGCATTCGTTTTCCAAACTATATAAGCACAGTGCATTTACCATGCTTGTCAGTTTTCAAGTTTGATTTCTACCGTGCAAAACGTGTGTGTGCTGTCTCCTGTCATACAGACTTTTCACTTACGCAGACTTCTAGACTTGCTTCACACGCAGAGTCATCTAGTCACTCCAATCTTGTCGCTGCACAACTAGTTAAACTGAGCAACATCTAATTATTGGAGCTACACGTGTGCCCGTCACCATGGTATTATTCGCAAATGTTCAACGAGACAATACTCAGCATTCACACAGTCTCCCACTGCTGATATCAACGCCAAAATAGAAGGAACACCAGTCAGTCAACCAGAGCCGGTCTCAAGTATCTAGGAGTATTTCTAGAAACTGCTACACTAACTAACTTTCTCGGCATTTGCCGGAGAACTCAATTTCGGCCCTAATAAGGGCCACGAACAGTACTCACTCTCAGCCGTCTTGGCACAACAAAACTTTGTAAACCTCGTAACGCATTTACTTGAAGCTGGGTCGTTTTACAAAATGGCGATCACGCCAGGACACTGGGAGCAGTATTGTTTTCCAGACTCGTTTTTATACCCCAAAACGTTTTGTATAAAATACAATCGACTATGTTTCTTTTTCATTTTATTATCATGGATGACAGTAAAATGACGTTAGCACATATCACATTTTTACTCTGGTTGTGAATTTTTCTTTAAGTCGAGGTCTCGTAGGAATTTTTAGTTGGGAAACAAAAACTTTTGAAGGAATGTTTTTTAATCACCTATGTACAAACCTGGGAAAGTATAAAAACTATACACATTTGTGATCTCGGCACATTTTTGTGCCAAACTAGAATGTGGGCAGTAATTTTTTTTAAATCGTGAAAGCGCATTAGTTTTTTTTGACTGTTCGAAACTGGTGCACTGTAACTTGTAATTCTGTGGAAGAACATAATTTGTATCTGTGTGTCGATCCTGATTCCGTCAGTTTCAACTGTGGAAGCAGATTTTGGTAAGCGTTTCGTTTCACGTCTTTTTATAAATTTCATCTTCATTATAAATTTATGATTTTAAGATCCCGTAAGATTGTTAGAATGTCATGTCCAATTTTAGATATTGATATTCCTGTTTGGGATGCGGATAGCAAGCTAAACTTTATGCGCTTAGACCCCGGTTTCTCCACCATTCCAGATTATGAAAGTTATCCAAAACTGTCAAAGGTTTTCGCTAAACTGCCTTCAGAATTGCAGCGACGGATTTATCCAAAGCTTGAGAACACTAGGAAACTACTCAATCCTATTTTGGCCCTGCAAAATGAAATCGAATCTTTGCTGGGTCCCACTGAAACTGAGCAGAAAATAAATAAATATGCCTAGTTAAACATTACAAAAATTGGCCCTATTGATATTTTAAGAGAATTGCGGAAACGTTGGTATAAAGCTAATACTTCTGATCATGAGTCCCTAGGTTGTTTTTATTATTTTATCGTTCTATTTTCTCACATTCCTCACCTAAATATATAGTGGATAAAGGGCGTAATACCGGCTTCTACTGACGGGTCGCAAAAACGAATGTGCATGAGATTATTCTTTTCGTTCATGCTGTGTTTGGTTTATCCTTCTGATCATAACTGAACTATTTTTTTTACTAGGTACGCAATACCTAATACATACTTGCATATATATTAGCTTTCCGCAACAAACAGTATCTCAGAGTTTAGTTGTTATCAGTTCATTAAATTTCGTGGATTAAAATTCCACATTTGGACATAATGACGTGTTATATTTAATTTGTTATTTTTCTATATTTACGCTTTTGTTTTAACATTATCTGGGTAGAAAATCATCTTTCATGAAAACGCAGCAGGATATATCAGAATTGCTACAAACTAGCATTAAACTTAATAATTATTTGCGAAGCATAGCTGAAAGTTGTTGGCGTGCATTAAATGAGAATTCATATTAATGTTGATTAGCAATATATGGAATTTATTTACCAAATGACTGTTGAGTAATTGTAAATATTACCGAAGAAGATAAGGTAGCACAAATTGTTTTGTAAAGGTTTGCTGGCGTAATACCAGCTATATTCATAATATTTTAACTTCTAATTATTTTAAATTTATTTGGACAACAACATCTATGATAGTATTTGAAACATATACATATATATATATGCTATATATATTTATAATGTCCATTCCTTTTTAATTTAACACAGTATTCTTATAATTAGGAAAACACAAATAACGAAGTGGATAAAGGCCATTTATTTCGTGAATACTAATCATCTCTTATACAATCATACATATTTATACATTTTGTGTTTTCAATTGATTATGCTAGTGGTAACAAATCTGACTCGTTTTTACTGCTGTTTCTTGTTTTGACTTGTTGGTGAGTGTGTATCCGTTTGTGTTTGTGTGTATGCGTGTTTGCATGTAAAGGTCATTCTCGCAGATTGCAAAGTGATGTCTGAGATCTGGTCGTTATTGTTTTGATAGCTTGAGAATTAACCATTTGTGCGCATTGTTCACTGTTACATGTACGAGTGCTCTTTTTCCCAGTGTAGTTGATCGTTTCACCTCGTTGCGCAAATTTGTATTTTCCACGTGGTAACAGCGCCAGTGTGGATTGCAGTGTTAAACGCTCACATTGTTTGGAGACTTCTGTCACCGTATGCGCCTCTGTTATTTCCACTTCAGTTTGTTGCCAATCCGATTGTATGTTTGTTGATTCTAGTCGAGGGCCTGTTTGTTCTTGGCTGGATACTAGTAGATTGTTGTTGAATTTTGTTATTCTTGGCCAGTCGATAAGAATATCATGTTGATGAAACTTTTGAATATTAAGGTCAGGTGCTTGTTGTTTTATGTAAAGGGCTTCATAGATAAATAATAATTTTTCTGATTTTGCTTTATGTAGAATTGTGAAATTGGTCGAATTGACAGGGTGCCCCGTTGCCAATATATGATCGGAAATAGCTGATTTTCCTGACGGTGGCAAGCCTTTGTTAATCAATTTCTGT